>OMNV01009110.1:0-26314 GCA_900303265.1 Brotula barbata | reverse complement strand
GTTTCCCACTGTCTCCTCTGGCTCAGAGGATAAACAGAGCACTGAGCTTGGCACAAAGTTTGTCCCCTTCTCTAATGAAGTGCAACCTCCTGAGCCCGAGCATCATTTATCAAACTCCACCCCTGTGCTGCCGTGGAAGAGCGTGTGCGTGCGTGTGTGTGTGTGCGTGCGTGTGCGTCTAAATGCCATGTCAGTCCGTATCTGTGTCTGTGTGTTTTCACTCCCCGTCCCACGCGTTGCAGGCACCCAAACAGCGCCTCGACGATTTGAACGGTGAAGACAAAACAAATAGGCCACTTTGACCCGTTTGATTTTTGGCTCTGCTGTATTTGGCTCACGGCTCGCACATCTCATTTCCTGTCCATTAGATGGCTATCAGAAATCTAAGTTATATCCCCCTTTCATCTGGACTTACATTACGCAGGGCGAGCAGGCTAACGTTCCGTTGGTGATTTGTGTAACGTTTTCGCCACAACTCCCCGGTCGCTCGTATAAAAATGACGGTCGCTCCAGCTGTGCCAAAATATTTACACCATAAATCGTTAGCTGGTGTTTAGTCTGCGCCTCGACGTATAGCCCCGCGTGGTGTTTTCCTCCAATTATAGTTTGGCATGTATGAGTTATGAGCGTCTAAGTGTACGGCTATTGTCATATATGGAGATGTGCGTTCCCTCTGCTTTGGGTCAAGGCTGAGGACTTTGATTCATGTCCCCATACTGGAAAATAATCCAGAGACGTTTAATCAAGCTCGGAGTAATAATCAAAATACGACCGTTTGATCAAAGTCGCTCCTGGACGTAATATTTCTCGCACGAGGATTAAAGAGCAAAAGGAAATTACGCTCGGAGATAATTCCGAGAGGGTCGTGGACGCGTGATGTCTTCCATATGCGGCCGTGGCGTTTTACAGCTGCAGCGTAACAAAAGACGTCCAGCCCGTCCAGACGTTTCCGTCTTCCGCATAATGTACGAGGCCCGGCGCGGCTGCTTTGTGTCCGCCGTTTGCCGGGGCTTTAACGTTTGGATGGCTAAAACTCTGTTTCTGTTTTATTATTGTGACAAAAGCATTTATAATTTGAACTTCGATTCCTAACATAACAAATGACATCAGCGGTCTGCTGGGGAAGTCGGGTCAGAGGATTAAATGGAACAGAGCTGGGAGGGAGGTGAGCACCGGGCCCACACGCTTTACTCACAGGAAGGAAGAATTATATTTTACTGTACGAACACTTCAATAAAATAATAAAATTCCAACTCTCTGATCGGCTGTAATGTCCAGAATCCAGCAAAAAAACTGATGGGCCTGCAGGTGTAATGGTAAAAGGTTGAGAATACTTGAAGTCTCTGAATATGGAAAAATCATTTACTTTGATGTTTTAGGGTATCTCTTGTATTTATGCCAAAAAAAAAAGCAAATTTGGATCGAAATTATAGATGCAGAATTCAAGCAGCCATGATGGATTTTTCACCACCTGGTGTCCAAAATACCTTAAATATTGCCTTAAAGTTTTGAATATTTTGGCAAAACAAAAAAAATTGCACAATATTAGTCATTTTTTGTAAGTAATTAGTTTGTCTAACTATATAATATAAATATATAACGCTAAATCTATGAAGTTTTAAAAGCTAACACCGTATCATTCTGTATAAATCTAGAATTGCTACGACCACATTAACTTTTAGTTGCTGTACAGTGAAAGTGGTTTTATATGGGTAATCTATAGACAAAGTCAGCGAGCATAGACTTTGCGTATGCGATAATATAAACGCCAGTACAAAATGAATCAATTTCTCCGGATCGTTACACGTTTGTGCAGCTCGCAACGCTGAGGTTTTGTAGTTCTTCAGACCGTCGTTAGCGATCGTGATGGATCATAATCTGTGTAAGATGCGATCCGAGGTTCAGACTTGTTCGTTATTGTGAGATATCACAATTCGCCGTCTGCTCCTTTTGTTGGAGTCGAGGCGACGTCCTCAGCTGCACATTCACCTCGAACGCCCCCATCCCTCCTCAGACAGAAGATGGCAGGTCATCATAACAGCAGGTATCATGAGGAGAAGTAGGTCACATTAAGGATATGAGCTTCTGCCTCGTCCTGAGTGTGTGTGTGTGTGTGTGTGTGTGTGTGTGTGTGTGTGCTCGGCTGCACATGTGCTCGCAACAGTCTCCCAGATAACGCTCCCCTATCTCCGACTCCATTTAGTGCCGCCATGCCTCAGTCTGGGTTACTTCGACTGTCGCCTCGGGGGAAATAAGGATACGGCTCTCAGGTTCCCAGCAGGCCCAACATATGGGAGCCGCTCTCTCATCCAGGACAGATGAATTCATCCCAAACTCATCTCCTCACAAAGATTAATTTGGCAGACATGCTGAGGCAGGTGGAGAGTGTTGGGCGGCATCTGTGAGTGAATATGAGATTGATGTGGAAGCTTTTCTTTTGTGTCTCTTACGTCTGTACCATTGAAAACCCCAGAGATTGAAAACCCAATGACGTTGTTCGTTACTGTCAACTCGGCGTTATTATTCGTCTCATCTCTGAGATAATGGGGATGCACAGTTTTAGGCCGCGGTATGAGAGATTTTTCTTTCAGATGGAAATGGAGCTCGCGTCACTTTGTCGTTTTTGGAGCCCTCTAGCGTTGTGTTGTTGTCGTTTGTTTACAGTTGGTGAATGTTTTGTCACTTTTGTTTCAGTCCCAAACACACGTTCTTCACCATGCAGGCTCCATCACAGCGAGGTCTGCTAGAGCGTGTGTGTGTGTGGTTGTGTATACCCTGGCACACAAAAGACGGCATTGTGTAGTTTTGTGTGCATTGTAAAGTGATTCAAGAGCATTTGCCTAAAAAAATACTCACATCTGATAAAATGAGGAATTTATAAGATTTGAGGCCCCTTGTGGTCAATGGTGGTACTTACCTTTCTCTTCTCCCGGCCACAGCTGACATGGTATTTTTCATACAGCGCTCATTTTTTGTTGATTTTTAGGATAATGTGTAGTTGTGTTTCCTGTTTTTTTTTTTTATCAAGTAAACCCCCCAAAAAAATCTTCAAAGTGGAATCACACCTTTTGAAGTGATTCTCACGGTGAATAAATCCACTCCAGAATTTACTGCCTGTAAGCCCATAAACCTGCCTGAGCACTTGACTGATTTACACCTCGGAGGATAAAACTACCTCGGACATACACAGCCTGCGTGCGGACAGAAGCAGATGGAGAGAGGTGGAAGCTTCTGGGCTCGGCTCGGTCTACTTCTCAATTCGCAGCTAAATGAATGCAGAAAATAATGATAATAAAGAGCGAGCCTCAGCCTTCAGGCCATTGGCTCCGCTGAAAAATAGAACCATATGGCAGCAAACAGGCCAAACAAAAACACAAGTCTTCCTCCCATCCGCCTCCATCGGCCAAACCGAGGAACGCCGCCATTTGCTGCAGCGGATTCCTCCAGACAGAAGTCAAATGCTTCAGTGCTTCCCCCGGTTTGGGCTAGAAGAATAAAAGCAAAAGTTAATGGATTTGGGGTTTTGGGCTGTGCCTGAAGTATTAAGGATTAATCTGTTGTCTTTTCAATTATAGGCTTATAATGAAAAGAAAAGGCTCCCCGTCGCATGAGTGTATTTAAACGGCAATCTAGATTCATGTCAGGGCGTCCGTCTTCGCGATTCCTTTTCAATTCGCCGCCGTCCGTCGGATTCTCAAAGACTCCAACTTCACACTGGCTTTACTTTGAAAATATTTTGGTACATGTTTGGTTTTTTTTTTCCCCGACATTATCAAACCGATACAGGAAAAAGTCCAAGTGACTTATTTACTGTCAGAGCTGTGAAAAAAAGGAACACATGAATAATGCAGTGACCTTACAGAACGTATTAAAAATATGACTTCCAGCACAAATCTGCCGCACGCTACACTGGATATTTACATAGACTGATTGGTTAAGAATTAAATTTAGAAGAAAAGGAAAAAAAAACAGCATCGGTTTAATTTGTGAGCTAAAGACAGCTCGCGGAAGGAGAAGATGATGCAAAATGCAACATTTACAAGATTAAAATATGATGCAAATTACAAAACGACAAAAACAGAGCCGACACCGAGGAACTGCTGCACCACCACGCGGAGGCTCCAAGACCCTGCGATTCCTTACAAGCTCATCACAGATCCTTTTTAAACCCCAGAGGTTAATAAGCGCCCTGGGTGCTATCAGAGAGGAAGACAAAGAGCGTGTCTTTGGCTCTGATACGCCGTCCGAGGTCTGACTTTCCCCCGTCCAGTATGTTGTTTTTGGAATGGTTGAAAACGCCAACAATTTGTGTGCCGGGATGATGGAGGATCTTTCTCGCAGGTTTCAGTGTTCAGGGACAGTTGAGCACCATCTCTGTCTGACTGTCAGGGGGTGACGTGTACCTGTGCGGCTCTGAATTCACTCAGCCAAGCATCGTTACAGCACAACAGTACCGACGAATGTTACTGCTGGTTCTCATAACGCTCATATGGACTAAATTACTGTCCAATCTGTTGCTGTTTGCTCTGCTGTTGCTGTTTGTACTGCAGATTTGGAATATGGATTTGTTTTCTTTGCTTACAGGAGACATATTCCACAGATTTCCCATGTTGTTGTTTTCATTTTGGCGTATATTTTCAAACTTTAAGATGTTACCGTCCCTTTAAGAGGACCGCCTCCTGGATCTCAGCGCTAATGTACCACATGTTGACGTCAAACTGATGCAGAAGTTAAAGACCTTAGGTAGAATATTGTAAAAGTTTCCAAAGGACAAAAGTAGAAAGTGAATGTGAGGATTGAATTCCCTTTCCTGGAAGAGTTCTGGAAACGCTAATTATATGAAATAATCTCGGCTTTGTTCACGGCATCGCTCATTGTGCTGAAGCTCACATGAGGCTTGCGTAGCTTTAGATGGTTGTTGTTGTCTTGTCTTCGTCTTTAGCCCTATTATAACCGGATTAGTTTAGCGGAAGATGGCCCAGACTGAACTTCCTGTTACATTTGTAAGCACAGATCGTGTTGTGGTGTATTTGTGATAAACGGTGACCGATGATGAAACGGTGCGTGCTCAGCTGGGGTCCCGCTGTGACTCTGGCGTGTTTCGCCCTCATTGTTTGTAGGTGAACATCCATGGCACGCATGTACAACACGTGGTACGTCTGCATCGTCTGATTGAAGCAAATGTTCCCATCTCTGTGATTGCTGAACGTGATTGCACAAATCTCTTATTTTGTGCAAATTGCCCATTAAAGCTGCAGACGCTTGACGTTGACGATTACTTTCAGCGTACGGCTCTGAAAGTTAATCGTGTTTGACTGGGAATTCTTTGATTTCGCCTTTCTCTCGCGTCAATATGCATCCACTGTGCTCACACCGTGACGAAATATAGCAAATATATGAAACGTTCAGGCTTCAATGGTGCTCGAGAGAAACAAACTCGAAACAAAGTGCAAATCAAACAGGTGATTGATCGGAAACAATCGTGATGAGATTTTCAATGAATTCACTGTTAATGATGACGGATGGAGAATAAATACGATCGACTGTGACTGTCAGTTATTCAACAAACGCCCCTCAAACGCAGCTCGACTTGACATCGAACCGAACAAATCAAAGCCATGTCGGCGCTCTCTCTCCGCTCATTGGTCAGAAATGGCGAACAGGAAGTGCGGGAGCTTTAACAGCTTGGGTCAAGCGGCCGTTTGTTTCTGAGTGTCGTGGTCGATGGCCGATTGAACGCTTTTGATTCAGGTGCTGTATTTAACGTCTGGATTTGATTCTTCTCCTTTCATTCTGTCACCTTGATGCTCGGGTCGCCCGCCGCTCTCTCGCCTCGATATCGCCGCGACTCATGACATTCTGACTCATTTTCTCAACGCTCCGACCGTCTCCCGAGGCTTTGTCAGTTTCCTCCTCTAACCTGCTGTCCTCTTTGTGTTTTACCGTCACACTTTGAGTTTCTAAAGACCTTTCTGTCATTCAATCTGTCTTTGCTGTCCTCAGCTTGGATCTCCTGTCATTTGTAACCTCTCTGAGAGACACACGCACACACACACAAGTGGTCAGAAGAAAGATGAGTCAATCGTTTTAATAACCCCACTTTCATGTCTTTTCACTCAATTTCTCAAGTTCAGTCAAGTCCAGTCATCTCTATTTATATAGATTAAAACATTTACAGGTCTGTGCCAAAGTGCAGCACAAACTCAGGAAGACAAATATTACTAAAAGTATATGGATATTTTAAAGAGGCAGACAGTTAGAAACATACAGTTGGTTTATTTTCTTTTACTATTTCAAATTTAAATTCTACAGAAAAGTTTCTTAAGATACCAAACATATCAATCATGCATTCAGGGATAAGCAGAATTGATTTGAAGGGAATTAAAAATGCTATAACTTAAACAAGTAAGGGTTGCTGTGAGGGGTTTAAGGATTTTTCAAAAACTTCCTAAGAATTTTTGAGATTTTTATTCGAGTCTAAGCTTTAATGTTATATGCACATATTGAACAATGAAATCCATCGATAGAGAAAAGGAGTTCAGTCTTTCAGAAGAAAAAGAAGAAGAAAAAGATGAGGACAGCATCTGAAAAAATAAAAATAATGATAATCCAAAAAATGAAAAAGTCCATCAAGAAGCAGCGTTTCATCAACAATCTCTGTAATCTACATGATGTCGTGGAACTTCAATGAAATTTAGCTTCCTGCTAACTGGCAACTTAATTCTCCATCACCACGCACACACACACGGTTGAACCCGTAGGGTCCCACTAATATAACAAGTGTGTTTTTGAAGACGCTGATAACAAAGCTACTGAACACTTTGTGAGGTTGGAGAAACTTCTGAAAGCGGCGGCGACCGAGGAACACGCAGGAACTTTCAAAACTCTGATTGGCTCTCTGTTTTGGGGCCAAAGGAGGGGAATGCCTTTAATAGATAAGCCATCTTCTGTCATCAGACCCTCCATTTTAATAAGTTTATACACAAAAAGCTCAGTTTTCCTTCCCAGAGAGCCCAGAGGGATCTGAACGCAACCCAGAAAGCTCTGATGGAGGATTAAGGCTGAAATCTGACTCTGGTTCAGCCCCTTTTAAGTAAAATACAAATATCCCTTCATTAATCGGGCGTCGTGCCACCGTTTTAAAGGGACGTTCAGGCCCGTGTCCGTTCACCTTCGCCACGTGCTACGCAACTATCACCGACAAAAAGCCAATTACACGTCAGAGCTGCGGAGAAAGCACACACGCACGGACACGGAGACTCGCGTAGATGGATGACAAAACGAAACGACAGCGAGGAACCAAATGACACCGTGTCGGCGAGCGCGTGGGAAACACCCAGAGGAACGACGGCAGTGGCTCCTCACACACGTCTGCTCCTCCTCCTGCTCCTGTCTGAGGGATGAGGCAGGAACAACACAAACAAAGACCTGCTCCACGATCAGCTCCCGTATTCTCCCCTAGTACTTTATTATCATATAAAACATACCAATACATCCAATTATTGTATCCCAGATGCTGAACCTCTTAACTAAACCTGTTTTAGGTCTAAACTGAGTAAAAAGAATGCAGAATATGGACAAGTTGTTCAACAAAAACGATAAAGTCCAACATGTACATGGGGCCTGGGTGTAGTTTTCCATCCTCTGGCTTTTGTCTGTGGTTCTTAAACATCTGTTTTGTCCATTGCTATACATAGACGTTGCTCTAAGTCTGTGGATAAATCTGTCACTGTCTGGAGGAGAAATGGTACTTTTAATTATTTTTTTTAAAAGCTGGTTTCCCGGTGGCTCAGTGGGCCATAAGCACTGTTCAGTTCATCTGAGGTCTGAGTTCAGCCGAGGACATTTCTGCCATGTTATTTCCCACATTTCCCATCTGCCCCAGCTGTCCTCTGTAATACAGGCAAAATGCCAAAAATAATACTCGATACTCGACAACATGTCTTGATGTGATACACTGTTTCTGTCCAGTGTTGTCTAACGGACATTTTCCTTCAATTTAAATCAGAGATATAGAATATGAGCCGTACGATTTGTTTATCCTGCATGAGAAATAAATTCAGGTTATTCATCAATATAATCGACGTTTTTGCATAATCTGTGTCTAAAATGTGAGACAGAACAGACCAGCCCACACACACGGACGAGATACTGTCACAGTGAACGGACTGCGCACCAGGAGCTCACTCTCATAAAGATTTTATTAGAAAGTTATGCATTATCTTGTCTTATTATCATCTGTAGTCTAGTAAATGACCCATTTTTATGGCCTCTTTTAGCAGGCTGCTCTGACATTACATTGGTTACCTTGTCATCTCCGTGCACTCTTCTGTCCCAAAGACTCATCCTTTTCTCCCATCCTCTTAAATTCTATACTCCTTTCTGTCTCACGCTTGAACCCAAACACGCTCTCGCACGCGCACGGACTCGCCATCTCGACCAATTTCTCCACACGTGACGGCCAGAAATTATTCATGATGTAATTAGCCAACGGGGAAATTATATTAGAGACTCTTAACTTAGACCTCAGGGAAACTTTAAGCACTTCATCAAATAATGGACCAGGAATCCAAATAATATCCCTGACCTACATCTACTCTCCTATGGCTAAGAAATGAGATAAAAATGTGTTTGATCCTCCAGGCAGCCAGGTTCACTTAATGGAACATATGGCACTGTGAAAGCTGCTAAGAAGCTGATTCTAACCGACTGGCCAAGAGAAAAACACACTCTGTATGTCTATATCGCCATCCTTTGATTGCACACACACACACACACACACCATCCACTCAAATGTTCATTCCCCCCACGTCGGATGTGTTTGCCGTATGAGAGCCAGCAGCAAACGTCACTCCTCCGTCCCCTCAGGATCGAGCTTCCATCACGGCGTGTGTGTCAGTCCATCGCCTTGAACTGAGCTGTGTGCCTGCCAGCGTGGCCTGAGGACGCCGACGGTAGTCAGTCAGTCTGTCAGCCGCTTCAATGTTGTCCGCGGCAAAATACCGCTGACATTTGGGAGGGATTTCTTTGTAGTATGACAAGGTGTCTTAACAACGAATGACCGCGTTTGCTGTCCGTCCGTGGTCTCTCGACGAGTAATGTTTCCTTCTCTGACAAGCTGTCATCGTCAGCTGTTTATTGTAAGGAACGGGAGAAAGCACCTAGGTTTGACACCATGATCATTTTTACACTTTTACTTCCTGTTTGGTTACAACTTATCATCATAACAAGCAGCAGGGGGGCTGGAAACAAAGGCAGCATAAGTGATATGCGATGTGGTATTGTGTGTGTGTATTACACACACACACACACACAAACACATCAATACCACTGCATATATATATATATATGCAGTATATATTTGTAGTTTCTATTATAGAAGACAATGCACACATAGAGAATATCTGTAGATGAGTGTCAATATCATTGTGTGTAATTGTTGTTTACAGGCCGGGAGAACATCCCATGATAATGTTGAATTGACTTAATTCTGAAGTGGAGCTCGTGTACATGGATGTTTTGTTCACAAGGAGGATGCTGCAGCGTTCTAACCCACATCAACTCCGTGCACCCCATGCAGTCGGTCCGTTTCTTTGGCTCTGCTCTGAGCTGCTCCCAGCTACAAGCTACACAAAACGTGTTGTTTGTAGGACTGCAGCAGACAGATGAAAATATGGACGACACACAAACACACACACACACACACACACGCACGCACCCATGCGTCTGGTGACTACCGTCAAACCCACCGTGTCGATCCACGCTAAAAGTATTGAAGCCTTTTCCCCTGATGTTACATCAGTGTGATGCCAGGAGAAGCACAGGAATCTGTGAATTGGATGACGTTAATTAGGTGAATAATGACCGGAGGGGATGAGGGAATTGAAACAGGATACAGCTCACTGTTTTAGTTTATTACAAAGTAAATAAAAGCCCACTGTTGTTCGGGTCGGGGGGGAAGGAGGAAGAAAGTGTGTTGTTGGAGATTTTGTGTAAAAACATAAGCCACCTGTTCCAAATCCACAGCCTCGGCCTTGAGGCTTCCACAGCTCTAACCTTCCCCCTCGTCCTCCACCATCCTCCTCTTCCTCCTTCCTTCTCACAAACAGCTATTTCTGTCTGAGATCATCGTTGGCCTCCACTGAGACTTGCTGTGTTGTGTTTGTGTGCACAAGTCTTGTATATGCCGTGTGTGTGTGTGCGCAGTCTGTGTAAACCGGCACTGCACATCTGGTGGAAAATAAAAATCTGCAGCGTAGCACCTGGTGGGGAGATGAATGCTACTTTTTATACGTGCTCCTATCAGACGGAATGAGATGATATTAAATTGTCTTCTTTGCTCTTCCACTTTTATGGCCAAATATTCTCTCCTTCATTTCGCTGCGTCGCTCAGCACCTCCTCAACAGCCACTTTGATATTCTTGGCTGAATTAGCGAGACGTTTTCAAGTTTGCTCCAGTGTTTCTTAGAACCAAATAACCCAGAGTTTTATACCTTTTAGAGATGCGGAAATAAAAGGCGTATTTCTCTTCCTGGGACTTTTGTTGTTTACCCAGAGCCGATGGCTGCCTTTATTTCACTCATAAATCTCGTTGTCAGCCTTTGACTGGTAGATTGAGCAGACAAAATGGGCTGCTACTCTGAGCCTAGGAGGAGTTTGTTCCACGACATTACACCGTTGTTTCAGGATGCTTATATCCCCAGAGAAGTGGGCGCTCCTGCTCTGCCAGCGAGACAGGAAGGAGGAAATACAGCGGCGCACGCTAGGCTTCTCGCCACGCTATCGCAGGCCATCAGCCGTGGGTTTTTTTTACGATCGGCGGCGCTGCGGCTTGGTCCGACGTCACCTCGCGGTTTCGATTATGAAAAATGTTTATTTGTTGAGATTTCTGTCCATTTTCTGAAGCGGTCGTGCAGAAATGCTGGCACGTCAGCCGTGTTGACACGGCTCCATTCAACGACAGAACAAATACAGGAGCTGTCCATCATCCTCTCTGCAGCTCTTTGAGGTCACATCCTGTTCCTATACTGAGCATTTGCACGGTTGACTCGAAGGTGTTCTCCGTGATGCAATTAGTAACCATCTATAAGTTCTCCCCTGACAGCGTTCGAGGTAGAGATGCACCCCGGGAAAATATGGATTATTAAATGTAGAGCAGCTGTTGCTGTGCGAGTTTATGTTGGGCACGGTTGCCTTGAAAGCCATTTCTTCTGGAAGACATTTCCCTAATGGAACGCATATGGATATCTAAGCATCTCCTGATGACCCTCCTGCGACAATGACAGACAGATGGGCCGGCACAGAGAAGGAACACAGAAATGAAAGAGAGGGATGAGGAAGGAAAAGAGGCAGAAGGAGAGGCCTGATGGAGAGAAAACTGACGGAAAGGAGGAAGCATATGGATGTAAAAAAAAAAAAAAGAAAAGAAACGGTAATGAGTACGAGCAATAGTGGCGACGCAAAATGAGGAATGGTTGAAGCGTTGCCCGTTCACTCTAAATGATCCATCTGCTGCGAGGTGTTTGTCTCTCAGAGCACCTTGATCCTCCGAGTGAGACCCCGCACGTGGGTTCAGATGAGGCCACGTCAGGTGACATCGTGGAACATGCTGCAGGGATTATAGATTCCAGCTGCACTGTTTCCTTTAGCGTGCCGCAGGATGCATATTTCCCCACACGTACAGTCCGTTAAAGTTGCATCGCGTGGGTGAAGCCATCCCTCGGTTAGCGTGAGTCCTCGGAGTTCATGATATTTGCATTTCTGCTAACTTCCCCCATTAGAAGCAGCACAGCGCGCTCTGAGTAGATGCAAATGTGTTTCTGGACACCGTGTAACTCATTCAGTGTAAAGATTTCAGCACAAGCGATGTAATCACGAGGCGCGGAGGGGAAATGGATGCAGGCAAGAAAGATTTCACTTGTGTCAAAGCTAATTAACTTTTAATTGGCGCACTTGGCGTGCAACAGCATGAAAATATGACCCATAAACGTATCGCCTCTCATAAACCAGGTTCACCTCGGATCAACCCTTTGTGTCCGCCTCTCTCTCCTGCTCTCTCTCTCCCTCTCTGTGGCTCGCTCGCTCGCTCTTTGTGATCCGCCGGCATCGTGTCACCCCGTCATTGTTCCGTGATGACGGAGGGATGTCAGCACCAGGTTATTTCAGACCGTCGATGAAGGTCGCTCGCAGCAGTAACAATGGCTGCTGTTAGAGGGGCTCCTTTTGAACAGGAGAAGGGGACTGCTTTGATTTTTGTTTCATAATCCGTTGTGTGCAACAGAGTCAAAGAAAGGAAACGTCCGCCAAACTATAGAGACGAAGCCAAAGGAGACGAGAGGCAAAAACCCCGTTCCCAACTTCCCCCCACATGCACTAAATGTACGTTATTGGCTCCTGGAGTACGCCGAGGCCCCTCAGGTAATCGGAGCCGCTTCTTTGGACTGCAGGCTCGGGCTTTCAGCGAGAGACAGATGTGTCAATGAGGACAGCCAGCCACGACCCACGGGCGTGCCAGAAAGGCTGCGAAGGGCTGACAAACATCGAGCAGATCAACGCATGGGAACACACACAGCCACCTGTTTTTCTGCTCTTATAATAATCCTGTTGAGAGAAGTTTAATTTTCAGTCTGGGAACTTCTCGGAGGGAATTTCTTTTTCCTTTTCACGTACTCTGACTTCAGTCTGCGCCTCCTTAATGGATTCTGTTTGACTTGGAAAGAAACGTTAATGATAAATTATCTCTTGAATAGGTTAAGTAGGCGTTCAGCTACTCTGCGTTTTTGGCCTATAAATCAATAAAAGGACAAATATGTCTATATATTTCTTGAATAGGCGTACTACTTGTACTATGTATACGGTGGTATTTACTAACACAGGGAAGTAAATTCAAAAGTGTTACGTGTTGATATACACATTTCGTAATGTGTGAACCTCATACAACTTATGTGGAGTACACACTCCTTAATTTATGACACTATAAGATGTGTGAAAGTAACGTAGATGCACAATATGTCGCCTCTAACAGTTTCACTGAAGCTTTATCACTATTAGGGAGTGTGGAGACACCACAGCAAATGCATGCTTATCATAACAAATAATTTAAAAATCTGATCTTTTGGCACTTCCTCTTTATAATCGTTCATGAAAAAGCGTCCGAGTGGTCGTGTATCACAGAGGAGTAAACGTCTGTGTGTTTCTTATGGCAGAAAAAGATCAAAAACCAAAGTATTTTTATTTTATGAACCGACGCCAATGTCTGCCCACAACAGTAACATGGCTCCTGTGATCCTTGATCCGGACCATCAGCGTGCTCCGTAGGACTGCAGGCCCTCGGAGGACCAGCTTTCAAACATCCTCTCATCATGAACGTGCTCCGTCTCAGCTCTCCATTGTTATACTGAACCTTGGCGTGCTCTGGTGCTGTGGCCTAACCTTGCTGTCAGCACGGTTTGATTTGTGGGACAATCTGGCACACTGATATGAGTGTGTGTGTGTGTATGTGTGTGTGTGTGTGTAAGAGAGAATTCAATAACTGGGGCTTTACACATTATAGTTAAATGGGGTCAGTTTGGCAGCCCGTGTCTGGTCTCCCACTGTGTATTACCGACAGAGATCAATAAGACTCATTCCATCTCATTGACTTTCAATCACATTTCTCTAAGTTCCCCTGTTCCTCACCAGCCAGCGCCCGGTGACTCATTACAGTGTTTGCTAAAGGTAATCAGGGCTCTGCAGCCGATGCGTTATGGGCCGAATGCCCGTGGGCGAGAAGATCTCATTCTGCTTATGGCACTTTAATAGAAGGATGCTGCTGTTTATGCAGTACGTTTGAGCGCCGCCCTCTCAGCTGTAACTTCTCTCACAATATTGACTCACTAAAATCATTTGGAACAGCTTAAGGTCACGATCAGACTGGACACCAAAAGAAAAAAAAACCAACAAGGCGCACTGTAGCCATTTTCCACTTGTATCTCTGACCCTGATCTCGCTGAGGGTTTTGGCTGTGAATGGGCTCTTCCTGTTACGAGGCCACGCATAATGGGCTGGCGGTCGCTTGTGTGTCACAAAGCTGTGCACGGTAAACGATCAGCAATAAAAGCACCAACGCAAATGTAAAAGTTCACTGAAGGTCCGAGAGCTTGTTCACAATTACCCATAGGTGTGAATGTGAGCGTGAATCATATTTCTCTGCGATAAGATGGACGGGATGTTGACGTGTCGGGAGTAGATGGATGGTCAGAAGTCGTAGTTGAACATGAGAGCAGGATTTCCTCCGTGACTCAGATACTGCCGTGTCGTGCGGTCACTGCTGGGAAGTCCTCTTGTCGTACAGGATGTGACAAATTGACAGCAAGCCATGATCAAGTGCAGTAACTCATCCAAAATCTACAAACCTGTTGTTCTGTAATCATCTGTAACCTAGCAACCTGTGTTCCTGGGTAATGAAAAGTACTTTTAGTGCCTTTAGAGTACATTTTTGAGAGCGTGTAAGCGTACTGATGGCGATTGGGGACATGAAAGTGTGAATTCGCTGTCTGATTCTGGGGTCGCTGTCTGTTTACCTTTGACCTATCGACCTCATGAGTTTGACTGTCAATTTCCTGTAAAGACGCACGTCCCATCTGTTCCATTAGTTCAGCAAAAAAAAAGGAAAAAAAAAAAAAGAAAAGGTTTTTGATCCATGGGAGCTCCCATAAAAAGAAAAAAAACGGCTTCATCTCCTTTGGAAAATATTATTAGGGCTCCACGGCGGTGTGTACACAGGGCCTGTCTGCTGCCGAGCACACAAACACAGATGAGTTCTTGTCTCCATGGCTTGAAGTGAGAGGTCAGCTGGGACCGATTCCCTCCTTCTCCTCTTCCTCGCCTCCCTTGTTCATTCTGTAACTGTTGCGCTGCGAAAAGGATCCATTTTAACGAGAAACTTAATATAGCGCCCTGCAGTAAATGTTACAGTGGAGGAGACATAATTCACTCGTTTCCTTTCATTTGTCCCAACCTCCTTCGTTGGCAATCAGCTCAGACGTCGATGGAATCCACATTCCGATTGCACAAAGACACAAATCTTGACAACATTGTGACAAATTTTTTTATGAGGAACGTGAAATAAACTCGGCATTCGTTACCTCCTTGTTTTATTTTATTGTCGCTCGCTGTCGCTGTGGATCACTTTCTACTACTTTTATGAGACAGTTGAAGTATTTCTCATGTCTTTTTGTTAGTTGACCTTCAATATCTCCACATTTTGCAAGTCCTCGATGGGATTTTAGACCGATCTGCTCCACCCCCCTGGTCCATTGTGTGTTTTTGGTAAAGGTTCAGAACTGAGTCAGGAGAGACCTCTATATGGAGTGGGACTCGGTTCCTTGTTGAGTGTTATTGTGGAACATTTTCCACATGAGTAATCTTTTGCCCGAACCAATCGTCAAACGTGAGAATATCCCATTTACTCGGAGAAACTAACTCCAATGGGTCACATCTGGTGAAAGAAAAAAGGAAAATAAAAGGAAAACTAAGTAAGCCACCCACATCTTTCCTCCCCGTGCTCCCAAATGTGGGCAGTTAAATCAAACTGGACCCTCTTTCAAAACCTGAGGGGCCTCTGACACAACTTTACAGAACCTTTGTGGGCTTCTCGTGCGCAGTGATGGATCACCGTCACCGATAGGATTTCTCTGCAGCTGTTTAGAGCCATGCGAGATGGCAAAACGGATTTCCTGGCGAATAAGCAACGTCTTGTAAAATAATGGCGAAAAATCACTTAAGCTGCGCTTCGGTGATGAATGTTCAAATTATTATGGATTTTTTTTTGTCTTTTTCCTGTCTTATCCCCTCTGTCTCAACATTTGCTGAACTGTGGCATTTTCCTCTGACATGGCTTTTGGAAGGTAGCTTGTACGAGCGGAGAGCCATTCATTCGGACGGCCTTGAAATCGAAAGATGAAGTGGAACAAAAACTGGACGAGAGTGAAGATGAGTGAGCGTAGCAGCGGAGACGAGCGGGGACATCGAGGCCAATCGAGAAGGAGGAGGACGGAGAGGAGGGATCGTGGGAATTGTGCCATGTGTAGGAGTGGGTGGTTGTTTGCGTGCGTGTGTGCGTGCGTTTTCATGCATGTTTTGCAAGAGATTGAGCCATTAAAGGCATTATCATCATTATCATCATCATCATCATCATCATCATCATCATCGCTCGGCTCGGGGACAATCGGTGTCAAAGTAAACAAAGACAAAACCATCTCAACCTGTCTCTTTGCCATTTATCATTGTTAAAACGACAGCTACAGCGCTCCCAGAATCCCCACAAAGAGTCTGTGTGTGTGTGTGTGTGTGTGTGTGCATGCGTGTGCGCGTTTCTAAGAATCCCTCCATCTCACACTGTATATTTCACAAAGGAGGCAATTTACGATGACGTGGGGGAGATAAAGCCCCGAAAAAACGAGGCGCAAATGGACGAGGCTGTTGGAAGGAAGCGAATATTCTCTTGGCAGACGCCGGCCGGCCAGAGAGAAGCGAGCTGTGTTTGTGTATTCCAGATGTTTGCTGGAAAATGGGCTGTCGCGCGGATTACAGCGTGAGCCTGTGATGAGGCGGATGAGGGACCGAGGGAGTCCCGGCGCGTCAGACGACTTGTGTGTGTGTGCGCGCACTGTTTGCGTTCAAGATTTTCCTCTCTGTGTGTGTGTGTGTGTGTGTGTGAATCTCCAGACACTTATCCAAACATACTAGCGGTCTTGTTTATGCACGTACACGCTTGTCTGTCCACGGGCTTCATTTCCTGTGCGCGCCTACCCAGACGTCTCAGAGCCTCGTCCAGGCCGCAGCGTTGAGTCGGTGCATTAGTGTCACGGCAGATGGATCCTCCGGCCCGTCCCCTGGCTCTCGCTGCGAGCCCATAGAGATGCATTCAGCTGCGGCCAGCGGCACTTTGCGTGATGAGCCTGCACAATTACCCGAGTGAGGACCGATGGCAGCGTTTGGTGAAAAAGAGAGGAAGGGGGAAGAGGATGGGCGAGCGAGAGGAGGGATGATTATCAGAGAGATGTAGAGGACGGAACGCTGGGATGTTGAGGGGAGCGATGGGGTAATACCACGGCACACGGAGCAGCGAGAGCAGTCGTATGTGCAAACCGCCGGCCATTACCGATCAAACGGGACGCGTCCTCCGACCGCGGCCTTCAGCCGCCGATCATTACTCTGACAAATGTATTAATAGACCGGGAGGGAAAAAACCAAAAACCTTTCACTGAGTGAGTGACTGGAGCTCCATTGACAGCTGAGGCCACATCCTGTGTCAGCTGATGGCACCGGCGTGGGCGCGTGGGAGGGGTGTGATCTCATTAGCACCTTATGTCCGTTACGGCTCCTCGGAAGTAAACGGCGGCGTCCACATTAGAGGGCCGAGCGAGTCGCCGTCGCGGTCAGGACGTCATCCAACGCTCACGCGTTCGACGACGGAGGATCGGACGATTAGACGACGCTGCTGAGTGGAACGATTCCACGGTTTAAAGGTGACCTGCGCCTTTATGGTGGTTCGTGCCGGGAGGGCTGGACGGAGCAAAACAAGGCCGACGACGCTGCGGCTCATTTCTACACGGGACCAAAGTGTGATAATGAGTCCCTCCGCCGGGGGTGGAATCAATCGGAGAGTTTCCAAAGCAGACCGGCTGCATCCACTTCCACTCAGCCTGATTATCTCAACACGACGACACAACTTTCCTTTTTTTTTTTTTTAACAAATGACGACGTCGGCTGCTGATTGAGATGGGAGAGCGGAAAGGAGGAAGATAAGAGCTGACGTGATGGACCGAGTGTGACAAAGCAACTCAGAGCGTTAAGGATAAAAGGCCTCGGTTCAAAATGACACAATAAGACTGAAACTTATACTGATAAATGAGGCCAATGTTTGCATTTTTATTACACACGGTGCGTTTGTGTGTAGTTTAGACTCCAACAAACACATTTGGTCAGAATGCCAGAAATGTCAGTGTTGGCCGTTATTCGGTCTTATGAGACATTTCAAGCAGTAGATGGGACGTTTCAGGATGTTTTGGGGATTGGACATCATTTTTGGGGCAAAAGTGTTCAAATGTTAGCCTTGAGTGGCGGCTGGGGACCGATCCATCCTGTCGGTGGTCCAGGAGAAATCAGGGATGCTGCTCTCTGTGTGACTTCCTGTTCAGATGCTGTCAGTTAATTAATTCAGGATTTCATTATAAAACCATTTAATCACCAAATCATATTAGTCCTGCTCGTTGTACAGTCCGCCCAGCACATACACACACACACACACATCAAAGGAGGTGTACAGTATCTAAGTAAAAATACTCAGCAGTTAATGTACATCAGCACTGATACTTTTACACCAATAAGTATTTTTACTACATTAAATGCTCTAAATAAAATATCTATTTTTCCTCCAAACAGGATCATCCTTCACTACAAGATGCCTTCTAAGATAGATAGTGGTGTTAGATCATGGACCTCCCGCTGCCTTACACACAGGTAGAATCCTTTTTTATGGATCACGTGTTGTTGGTTTATCTTTAGTTGTTGTGAATTATTGACACACACACTGATTGTGTTGCATCGTTTTGAGACCGTCCTCCTCGTGAACATCTGCAGCTCCACCGCCTGAATGCGCGTCTCTACCCGGTATGCATTTTCCGCTTCCAGACCGATCCCGCCTTCTCGTGCTGTCATTACGCCCTCATTAGGGCCTCGCTAACGCCGCGTTAGCACGCCTGGGCGCTAATGTTGGCAGTATGATTATCGTCATGTGTCCCCGGTGCTGGAAACGCACACCGGCGCGGGAGGCCTCGTTCCATTTCAATCCCTGCTGTGAAACAAATTAAAAAAACCACATTTATGTCGTCATCTGTGAATGCCATCGTCGCCGCCTCGCTGTGATATTAGCATCAGTAATCGATACGAGCCGGCCGGGGAGGGATCCGTCGGCGGCGGCCTGCTGGCGAGCTGGAGCCAATTAGCGGCGAGGACGATCTCATCGGAGCTCCAATTAGTATTCATTTACGCAAGACCCTCTGCACGTGTGTGCGCGTGTGTGTGTGTGTACATACTGAGAAGCCCTTTAGTTGTAAACGTATGGAAATAAATGCAGATATTCACGTGTTATTGAAACCTTTTTATGTGTTTTGGGGTTTTTTTTTGGACACACTGATGTTGAAATCCAAAGATAATGGAACCCCAGCACAATCCGCTCCTGCTGCTGCAGCCCCGATGATGGAATCACAACAAACAAACACACACACACACAAACACACACACACACGTTATTGATTGAACGCTTGCCAAACAGGCTTTTCTCCCTTTTACAGTGAGGAGAGGATTTGTTTTCATTACGCCTGATTGCAGAGTGTGTGTATTATACGTGGTAGTTTTCTAATTGCTGGGCTGCGATCCTACACACAACGTGAAATCCTTCACAGTTGACGGTAATCCCTTTTAGGTGACATCGGCGACACGTCGGTTGATAATGGACTCGCCTGGTAATTCCGTTTTTAGCGTCTCCTTCCTCTCGCCTTCGTCGCTGTATGTTTTGTTCTTTGTTTTTACCTCTTTGATTTCACGCTGACAGGTTTACACTGAGAGGCATGATGTAAGACAAATGCATCTGGATTCTATTTGTGAGACGAATGTCAATTTGATTCACTTACATCCCGGGTGTGTGTCTTCCTCTTGGCATCAAAGCTGTCTCTCTCTCTTTTATTCGTTTCCGACCGGAGAATGAACGCGAGCTCAACAGCGCCTTTTGTTGATATTTGTCACCGCTGTTGCGTCAGTCCAACGAATTCTGTGACACGTTAACGCACGCACGCACGCACGCGGCGTCTTTTTATTTTCAATTAATTTGAGCTCAATCCTCCATTTTAAGGCTTCAATCGGATGTTTGTTTATGAAGCAGCTGCAGGGAAAATTCACTTTTCGCTGCTTTTTCTGTCTCATTAAATACAAACAGAGTTCAGGCATCATATTAAAACACAAATTACACTGAGCAGCTTGTGAACAGCAGAGAAAACGTTTTAAATCCAAAAACAAACAATCCATCACTTCCCTCTCTGCATTCTCAATCTTCTGTCCTCCCTCAGCTGTCTGGTAACGGCGCTAATTTGACATTCAGTTGTTTTGTTGTTTTTTTTTGTTTTTTTTTCCAGAGGCCAAAACACTTCCGCTGCTGATGTCTGCTTTCTAATTGTAATAATAATTGTGGTTGTGGATAATCTTGGCTCTGTCCCGCTATGAGCGGATTGGAGATAATGAAATAATTGGCCCAAATGCTTTTTCCCAAGCAGCAGCAACCTGAACCCTCAGACGAAGACGCATCAACATTCATTTGGTCTCTATCAGCAGCATTTTCTACTTTAATTGAAATTTAGATTGTTGTTGACCCCCTAGGTGAGGTTTGCTCGACCGAGGAGGAGAGGGAGGATGGCGCGCGGCTCTAATGGGGTGGGTTGGCCGGAGAATGCCACCTATCTATCATGGTGTGTGTGTGTGGGCGTGCACGTGTATGAGTGAGTACATGATAATATGTTCATGTTTTCATTATGGATGAAGATTGCACCATCGATTTGCAGCTGTGTGTGTGTGTAATCATTTGCATAAAGTGAATGCCAGCTCGCTGCACAGTGGGGATTACACACACACACACACGCACACAGTACAAAAGTGGTCTAAATATCACAAAGCATCATTTAGAGCAGGTTCAGAGATAATTTAGAGATTTATTTAGCAGGATAATCGTACCTCAGTGCGGTGTGGTGCGTTCAGGGCGGCGTGTTTTATCCACACACGCGTCGGAGCACCTGAGGGACATCAATAGAGCTGTATAAACGAACACCCGTGACCTTTCCTGCCATTACACCGTATTAGACGCTCTCTCTCTCTCCCTCCTCTCTCTCTCTCTCTCGCCCTTTCTCGCTCTCTCTCTGCCTCTCTGAATAATGAGAGTGGCAAAATGCCGGCGGCAATAAATGACTTACAGCTCATCCATATGTCTCTTTAAGCACTCAGTTTAAGCAGCTTATGGATTTCAAGTCACTTACGGCAGCAGAGATGTAAGATAAAGCTTTGGTTGTTGCTTTAAAGTTATCCGCAGAATGACTGAAATAAACACAAAGTGATCTAAGATCTGAGCGGTTTAGCACAACAAACGATGAAAAATGTGCAGAGCAAAGCGACGCCAGAGAAGCTCCACCTGCCCAATGCTGCGTGGTCATCATTAATACGACAGCCTTCAGCCACGAATGTTTGAAATGTGCAAATTTATGCAATAATGCAACAAAATCTGATCGAGTCTCCAGTTTTAGACCGTTTTAGTGACGCGTGAAGAAACATTCATCATGCAAATTTGGATTTATTAGGGCTTTATAAGGGCACTAATTAGTCTAATTTCTCAAGAATTAAACTGAACAGGTTGCCTAGACGACGACCATGCTCACGTCAAGAGTTCAAGAACTACGGGAAGGCCAATTGTCTCATAATGGCAGACGTGGAGGATCCTGATCCTCATCTGATCTTCTGAATATCTTCAGTTAGCCTGAGATATCACGTCTTCATCTTAAATAAACGTGATGCTTTTCCATTTTCTACATTTTTAGCTTTTTACAATTCAAGAAACAATCGTCCACAGCGTAACCCATTACATCAGCGAGCAAATCAGCCAGACGGGCCTGGTTGCTACGCGCACGTTGCTATGTGTGGGCCGAGGGCAAACGCATCACCACGAAGACGGCAAATTAATCAAATGATGCACTTAAATCATGAAATTAGTTTTCAGTTAATGTTGTGGTTTTGAGAGGAAGTTCTGCTATTTGATTTTAAAATTAAGCTTTTTCTGAACTATATTCGGTCGCTTAGTGACTAAAATTCCCTCCTGACGGCTCCGCCTCCAGTTTATGACCTCATCACTCAACCGTGCGGAGAACGTCCCCCATTTGTTTCGAGTGTCCTGGCGACAGAGCTCATGTTGAGGGTAAAGTTTTTTTTTTATTGTTGCAGTCTACATGTGACGTAGGTAATTAAAGCGAATCTGAGGGGAGAAATAAAGTTTGGCTGCTTATTTAAAGCAGCACCTGTTTAATTACAGCGTATGCATGAGGAATACTTTTAATATTCAGCCTTTCAGGCATGATTTATACGCGCTAGAATACAGCTTCAGCCACCAAATCATAGAGAAATATTTCATCATTCGAATTAAGAGACAAAGACAAAACTTTTCTTTTTTTTCCCATACTCCACAGAATGGCCCCTCGTCTTATGAGTTCTGTGCTGAATGGCATTACCGTCCCGCTTCCTTCGCTATTCATCACACTAATTAAACTGACTGGGGAACAAAAGCCAACTTAGCCCATCCAGTTTCCTTAATTGCTTTTGACGCAATGCACAGATCGCCGAAGATAAGATCCATAGTCGGTGTTAGAATTAGTACAAATTTTAATTAGCCTCTTTTATAGAAGCAATTTTCACGAAGGCAATAAGAGGAGAGTTTTGTGGCGACTGAGGGCACACGGCTTAAGGGAGCGCTCAAGTGAAGCAATGACCTGATTCAGATACAAGCACTTTCTTCATTACAATTCCGAACAATACACCAATAGTATAACAGGAACGGCTGAGGTTAAAGCACAATGTAGATGCTCCATTACGCAACAGTTAGCGATGATGCCCATTATGCAGGCTAAATGATGCAGCAACGGCCCGTCGGAGGACCCTCTCTGAAACCCCCGGCACTCATCACGGGCCTCATTAAACGTCCGGGCACGATCGAATTGGCCACAGCCCAGAATGATACGAGAAAGAGGAGGTTAACTCGGCGATGGTTGATGTCTGTCAGGAGATACAGTACGGACAGCACGCAGGCTCATCAGCTGGGATGAGGATGATGATGATGAGGGGCATGAAGACGTCCTCTCATCAGTCACGTTTTATTAGTTTACATGAGTTTAAAATCGAACCATATTACCTCATTCATTAGTGACGTTATGCAGGATTCTAGAAAAAAACACGGAAATATTGGAAGATACTGTATAAAAATGTATAAGCAATGTTGTTTAATCTAACATGAATGTGGCTTTTTCCCCCGAATAATGACATCATTTCAGACACAGGGTGTGTTCTCATAAATAGGACGGTCAGTGTGTGTGCAGTGTGAGTTTAAGCGGGAGATTAAATCAGATGTAATGTAAAAATGCCTTAGTAGTCAAATCAAATAAGGAGTAAAATCTGGAGCTTATGTTTGCAGCCTGGGGAGACTAAGTGTTGTTAAGAAATGTGTGTGTTTTTGAGAATAACGGCCCTGGTTTAAACATCAAGGAGCTTTTTCAAATGAAGTCCAAATGTACGTCTCACATTTGGAATAAGCTTTTCGGGCCTATTTTAATGTTTCAGCCTGAGTTCCTGAGAGGTTTGGAAATGAGATTGTGCTGTCATGTATAATCCACTTCCATAATGACTTCCCTGTTAAAGGGACGGAGAGTTTGGGCCCACAGGGGTTTGTTAAGTAACTCTGTCAGAGAGCCACGGCTAACACAGCCACGTCTTACAAACACACACATGTCCGCAGCACGTGTGTGAACTGGAAGTACTGCTGTGCTGTATGTACCACATTTATATCATTTATATTCATGTTTTTCCCCTGAATTGTTCTTTCTAGTTATCCATCCATTATCAGTGCCGTGTATCCCAGCAGCCATTGGGTGAAAGGCTGGTTACACCCTGGACGGGTCGCCTGTCAATCACAGGACAAATCAATCACACCTGTGGGCAATTAAGACACTTAACTTAATTGTATAATTAAGTCAGTAGCTTCTGACCCTGTTTTATTTTATTTTTTTAATCCTTTTTATCATTCTTCTTGCTTTGACCATTCTTTCTACTCCTCAGAGGGTCAGGGAGGATAGTCCAGTGGTTACTGCTGTGGCCCCTGAATGTGAAAGCTGCTGGTTCAAACCCCTCTTGGACCATGGTGAGCAGCACCATGTACAGGTGCTGTGGACAGGATATGGCTTTTAGGTAAAAAAACCCCCCAAAAACTCAAAATTGCAATAAGTACACCCAGGATTGAACCTACAACCTTCTAGTCCCCAGGTATCCTCCATACCTTCTGCACCACAATGCCACACTAGTTTAATCTTCGCCCCACCTATTTAACGAACACCTTCTCACAACGTGCACTGTACTGATGTATGGAACACTAAACAAAGCCTCTGCATATATACACTCCTCGCCTCGCCTCGCCTCCTTGCCTTGACTCCTTGCCTTGCCTCGAAGCACCTGAGTCCCTTGGACCAGAACCTGATCGCTCTGGCTCTTCCTGTCGTCGTTCCACTGTATAGATCCTTGCTTGTGTTGATGTAATTCTCATATGAACGTCGCTTTGCATTCAAGCGTCTGCAAAATGCGAATTGTAATTAATGACCAGAGTGAGTAACTGAGTAAGTTACATGTTCAACAATAAACAGGAGTAACCAGAGAGCTCCTGCTTTGAACCCAGGACCATCTGTCTTTAAGCTGAACACTTTAACCACTGTCCCACCATGAGGAACTCTTACTGAGCTGATGCTTCTTTGCTCCTTTAAAATTAAAAAAATACAATCAAAAACTGAAAAAAAAATCTTTTATTTTTACTTCTCTGCCTCTTTAAGAGACCTTTAATATTTCTCCTTTAGCTCTCTTTGGCTCAGTAGAATTCAGCTGAAGGCTTTTTGAGTTTTATTTTGACAGGTTTGGCTTTCCCGTTGCCTCACAAACACCAACAACTGTCATCGTGTTTGTGTTACCGTGGATATGTAACATGTACGTGTACACATACTGTATATACAGGAAGCTTCTGCGTACGTGAGAGTGGGACAGAACACACGAATACATCACTCGCACATGAGTCATGAAAACACACACCAAAGCCATATTTCGAGCGATCCAGGCCACGGACCGTACATCCTGTCGGTCGCGTCGTGCTGCCGTAGCGTCACTGGCCTGCGTCCGTTGTGATCACATGGTGCGGCGTGTATACATTACACGCACAAGACCGCAGCCCACATTTCCCCTGTAAAAGGTTCACAGCCTCACGGTCCTCTCTCTCTCTCTCTCTCTCTCTCGTCACCACGCGGTCATCATCTTATTTTAACCCTCGCCGCCTCGCTCCCCAGAGGCCCTCCAGTCATCGCGGTCCACTTATGAAAATGTTCTTGATTGTTATTAACGATCCAGATAATGCCCCCTTTGACAATAAAATCACATTGTTTGAAATTCAAGTGGAACGCTGCAGAGCACAGGAAGCAAACGGGGGGCCCGACATGTCTGCAGGCCTAAAATAGAGTCCAGAACCGGGCTCCCTGCGTTATCTACATATCGAGGCCTCAGTCAGAGCAGGCTAAGCAAATACTAGAGGGTACCGGCGGGTAGCCGTGCTGGCAGCCTCCCTGGACTTTGTGAAATGTGGAACACTTCCCGAGCCCGACTGAAAATAATCACATCAAAGAAAAAAAAAAAAAAAAAAAAAAGGCCAAATGTCTCGGCTGGGTTGATTTAGCAGATTTGTTGCTGAGGAGCTCAAAAATGGAGTTAAACGTAAAGAGATTGTATCCTATGTCTCCGACTGATAAAAATTCATCACTGTCAGAGGAAGGATGTGGAATCTGTCCGTGGAGATCCGGGGAAAAATAAAGTCCCGTCTTCAGATGTTCTCACGCTCATATGTGGACCTCAGAGCCTCTCTAATGTAGGATTACTTTATAGGGATCCTATATAGCGATAAAGACGAGCACAAATCAGTTTAACTTATCGGTCGAGGGGAACAGAGTCGGACTCGACAAACAGAAGAGAAACAACATTTTCATTTTAAATTCTTCAACTTCGCTTCAACGATCCATTGAACTCAATTAACCCCCGCAGCACATTAACGTCTTCCTGTTTTGACTTTCTCTCTCCCGCCCCGTGAGCTGAGCGAGCCTTCTTACGTGGCTTTTGTTGATATATTTTGCAACGGGACTAAAAGCTCCCCCAGTGATGCAGACACAGACCAAAGGTTTGGAAATCCCATCAGTTCCACGTTTGTCTTCAGCCACTGGATAATATTGGTGAACTTTAGCGCGTTTCTGTCTGAAGCGTGCCTCTTTTTTTTTAACACTGCTCACGTTAATCAAGCGTAGGAGCTGTGTGAACGTTCTTTCTTCCTGCCATTGTGTCTCCGGTGAGTCTGGCAGTAACAAAGGGGGTTTCTTGGCTCGGAGGTTGGAATCCGTTTAAGAATCTTATACATCTTACTGAAAGGTGGACATCAATCTCGGCGAGCGC
>OMNV01009109.1:0-23992 GCA_900303265.1 Brotula barbata | reverse complement strand
GGCCAGGATGGAGGCTCCGCCCGCCCCTGCGACCAGATAGAAGCTGATGGCGAACGTGACGTATATGAGGGAGCCGTGGTACTTTTTGTGTTGCTGCTGTAGGGACAGGATGAGCTCCGACGCCCAGTAGCAGAAGCCGATCACTGTGGCACACTGCAGCACTGACGACACAAAGGGGGAAAAGATTCAAATAACAGAATCTATTATTACTCCACAACGACACATTAAGAAAAAACTTCAAAGCCATGAGTTCATAGTGCTGATCAGCAGAAGATAGACCATCCCTGAGCGTCCAGATCACTACAATTCAGCTTATATAGGTTAGGATTCAGGTATAAATTTGTAAGAATAGACACAGCGGTTCTTGTCAAAAGAACCTGGAACAATACTCGGGTAGTTTGATCTCATTTTTACATTACAAATAAACTAAATAATCGTTCTAGAGTGTGAAATTCATACCTGTGAGAATGTGAGCGAAAGCATATCTGCGTGTTATCTTGAGCGCAGGGTGCTTGGGTCCAAACACGTCCAGGAGAAAGGCAGTCAGACTGCACAGGATGCCCAGGAAACAGAAGGCGGCGATGACTCTCAGCAGCAGGATGGTCTGAGGGTTCACGCAATAATCTGAGGGAGACAGTGGCAACAATACAAAACATCACAACAAATCCAGATCACGTCTTAACCCAGATACATAAAGTGAGATAACATTACACAAATTATTCAAACCAAATCATTACTTTTCCATTTATTCTTTGTCTTTGTTAAGACTAAGAAAGGGAAACTCTTAAGGATATTGTCTCCATGACAAAGCAGAGGTACTGAAACTGCTACGTTTAAAATGTAGGTCTAACCCTGTTTACATAGAATAAACATGCTCCGGTTTCCGGACACGTTTCTGTGTCAACAAATCCAACAACAGACTGTTTGGTCCTTCTAAGAAACCATCCATGGTCATGTCAGACGATCAACAATTAAATCAGGGTATCTTATGAATCCACCCGTTTTTGTCTCCTCACCGTCTAGAAGCTTGGGGTCAATGTAGCCCAGGACATCAGACACCCCTAACTCCTGTCTCGGACAGGAGCCTCCATGAACCCGGAGCCAGGCCGGTTCTGCCAAGGCCGTGCACAGGGCGGTGATGGACAGAGCTCCGGGCAGCGCAGACACCAGGCTCCGCTCGGGCTGTTTGGGCAAGGAGGAGCCTGCTCTCCTCCTTCGGCCTCCAGGAACGGTAGGTCCGGGTGGAGCATACATGTTGGTCCGAGTTCCGTGTCCTTTGTAGGGCTGTTTTGGGGATTAGGGTTGTGTTGCTCCTCTAATACTCAGTCAGAGAGGTCACAGAAACGATTGGCCGGAACCGAAACAAGACAGCCGTAGCTGGACGGAAGGCTCTAAAGCTGATGTTATGTTAAATATACTATCTACCGTTTCTAATCGAAGTTTATCCTTAAGTGTTAGCAGGATAAAGACGCTACGAGTAATGTTCGCTGACTGTAGACAATAGACAGATGGCCTTTAGGCCCAGCTGTACAGTTAGCTTAAGACGCTAACTAATACCTAACGAAATGCAATAACGTAAATACCGCACTAAAAATAATAAACTAAAGCCGTATAATATCTCGATAAACTCTACTTGGTAAATCTGGCCACAAGGTCCATTATCGTGAGAGGGAAACTAAAGACAAAATAAAAACAAAAGGTAGCTTCCGCTGGCAATCCACTATATGTTAACTTCCTTGTGCACACATTCTTCTTCGTGGTTTCAATGAAACGTAGAGTGAGCAACGGAATGTGCTGCCATCTAGTGGGCAAGTCATAGAAGAACAAAATTGTGTTTTACGATAGAGAATAAACTTAATTTTAGTAAAAAGAAGTTCAGTGGAGATTTAATTAATAAGGAGACATTTAATAAGCTTGGAAAAAACGTATTTATTAATTTAGTGATGTATTTTTTAAAGTTATCTCATCTAATCTATTTGTGCGTCTTATTTGATTTTCTTCTGATCTTGTCCAACGCGATTCAATTGTCTCCCAAGTATTGCATTATTATTTTCTGAATGCTGCACTACTCGTTCAATGGAGGTGGAAAGACCTGTAGAAGTGCGGAAACGAAGCTTTGATTGTGGTCGAAACTTTGACGGAAGTCCTGTCTTTTATGGCTGAGGTAAAATAAGGTTAGGTTATATGAATAGAATAATTCCAGGCTGCCCAGACTGTTGTTTTTCAGGGAACATACCGGTTATTTTGAACTCTGAATTCGTTCAAATACACGGTGTAAGTTACGCTTGTAATATAATGTAAATAAGTACTTTGGTGTTGAATAGTAAGCGTAATTCCCACAATACACCGGGACAGACATGTGACCTGTAGCCAACATGGCGCCGTTCCTGTTGTGTGTGCTTGTGTAAAAACAGTTTCACGTCGCTCGTGTGAGAAGTTTGGTCATTTTCATTTTGTCCGTGTTTCGAGCAGTTATTCCGTGTGGCGAACCGTTTCTGTGTGTTTGTCGTGGCTGTTTCAGCGCTGCGTGTTAGCTTGTTAGCTCGTGTAGCTCGCTGTGGTTAGCTGTCAGTGCTAACGGACGGACCGCGGCTGAACGGCGCGCTGACATCGGTCCAGACATGAACGGCGCTCTGGTCCTGGTCCAGAGACTGAGCGCTCATCCAGACTCTCGGTGTTGGTTCGTCAGCTGGAGTCCCAGCGGTCATCTTCTGGCCTCCTGTGGGGGAGACAAGGCCGTCCGGATCTGGGGAAGAGAAGGTGAGCAGAAGACTTGTGTTGTGTGAGTTTGTTTAGCGTGTTTATTATGAAAAGGTTTGGACATAATGAATAAGTCAGTTATTCAGGGCGCAAAACTTAAGTTTGTGGAATCGTTGATTCTAATTTTTTGAAGTGGATAGTGAGTCACATTTCTGTCTATTGCAACCACTATTACGGTTTAAGAGCACGAACCTTTTTTGAAATGTCTTGACAAAATCCAGTAATATTTTAGAAAAGTTATTGGAAATTGGAAAGGTTATTTAACCTGTTAAAGTCAGAGGAGACCACCAATGGGTCTACCTTCATAAGATTTTATTTTGAAATCTAGTAAACAATAAATCACAAGTTTCCAACGATACCAAATATGTCAGGATGCATTCTGGGGACAAATGTGTAAAATAAAATAAATGCACTGCAATGCTAAAATGTAATTCTGTCCAAGAAACTATCACTGAAACCAAATTCAACCAATGTTTAACCTCTGTGGTTACGTGTACAAATTTTTCATGAATGTGCAAAAATAGTTATAAAGTTTAGATAAATACTACAGATCATCCACACTTTTCACAGGCGATCTTTTATTTTGTTGGTAAATAAGTTTCTTAATGTTCCCAAGATGGCAGATCACAGTAATTGTGATGTGATGCAACAGTAATTGTTCATTTATTTCTGCTGCATTCTCCTTGTTGTTAGTCGTTTCAGTGTTTTATTTGCAAGACATAGAAAATAGACCTAAAATTTGTTTATTTCAAGAAAACTTTTATTTACAAAACATTTAGACCTCAATATACTGTGCCAGTGTTGTTGTAGCAGTACAAATACCAGAACAGTTTACAGGGAAAACTTTATGACAGCAAGAATCTTTTATTCCGTATTTAGACGAGCACAGATTACAGATTTAACATATTTCTGTTTCAAAACAATCCATCCACCGCTTGGATGATTTTTGTCAATTTCATCGCTTGAAAATCAAAATTATACACACAACTTATCGTGATACATTAAGTACTTAATTGATTTGTTGTTTTGGTACTTTTTAAACTCTTTGTTATTATTTCATAGATAAACATAATTTGTGTCATTCCAGGCGACTCCTGGGTATGTAAGAGCATCCTTGAGGATGGACACCACCGCACCGTGAGGAAGGTGGCCTGGTCCCCCTGTGAAAGCTACATAGCCTCTGCCAGCTTCGATGCTACTACGTGCATCTGGAAGAAGAACAACGACAATGAATTTGAGGTACGATTTGATGTTCGATACTTTTGTTACTGCGCAGGCAGCAGCAAATGTTTGCACCACGTCTGGTTTTATAGACTTTATAGATCTTTGTCTCCTAGAGTTTGACTGTATTGGAAGGACACGAGAATGAGGTGAAATCTGTGGCGTGGGCAACTTCAGGGAGTCTTCTGGCGACGTGTAGCCGTGACAAGAGTGTGTGGGTCTGGGAAGGTTGGTGTGATGTCACATATGTTTTAATGGTCTCCGTCAGTACATATATATATATTAGTTTACATGGAATACTCTTTCAGTATTTGTTCATACTGCAATGAAAGGCAAAATTGTGAATGAGCATGGACAGAATCAGTACCGGTCTACTGTAGCCTGAGCAGTGTTAGGGGGGTATGACCATCGAGAAAAACGATGATGTTTAAATGCCTCAATGGAAATGAATTTACAATCACATAATCTCAGACTGTTATTAGTATTATGCTAATTTCAGTCACAATCAGACGTACACACGGTGATGATGAAGTCATTTATTTGCTGCAAACATAGTGAATGTGTGAAATGAATTTCTTTCTGTGGACAGTGGACGAGGAGGATGAGTACGAGTGTGTCACCGTTTTGAACTCCCACACACAGGATGTCAAAGATATTGTGTGGCACCCAACACAGGAAGTGAGTACCTTCCTGCTCATGTCTGCATATTTCTTCAGTTTCAAGTTGCCTTTATTTTATTATAATCTATGACACCCTGTCTCTGTAGCTCTTGGCTTCAGCGAGCTACGACAACAACATTTGTATCTACAAAGAGGTGGACGATGACTGGGAATGCCGTGCCACCTTAACGGGACACACGTCCACCGTGTGGAGTTTATCCTTCGAAGACGGTGGGCGAAGGATGGCCTCCTGCAGTGACGACCGCACAGTGAAGATCTGGAAAGAGTATCCCAGCGATGATGGACAAGGTGAGCTCGTTTTGTTTTCTAAACCTCATGTAATTAACAAAACATTGCAGCAGATGTTGATCATCGATGCTGATTGGTGACATTCAATATCCACCAGTTGAATCTCCCTCGTTTTGTAGAAAATTCTGTCACTCTTACTTTTTCATGGGTTTCTGAATTACTTTATTTCAAAAGTCTTAATTTGAAACAAGATATTTAACATTTATTTTCCAATATACACTAATTCATACTATATTCAATTCTACAGAAGCCCAAGAGTCTAGAATAGTATTCCTTATGTGGATCGTGATATTATTGAGTCCTTCCTCTTTAATTAAGACATCAAAAGTCTCAGGACAGATTTTCACAAGCAAAATCTCACCGCCCTCGCTAAAGAATCCTTTGGTCGAGACTTTATGTACGGTACAAACCATGGCACCTGTTTGTTGCTGCCAGCTTGTAAGATGTTGCAGCTTTTAACGGCCAATCGTCCATGGTGCGATGGGACTGTACCTGTACTGAAACCTAGTGAAAAGTTTAAATTTGCTAATGCCCATTAAAAAGATGTATGATTTTAGTACATATGTGAGGAAAAGCATCACAAATGTTCTTTTTTGCGTATTGTTGAACAGATTCATCCTGGAAGTGTGTTTGCACTCTGTCTGGCTACCATGGACGCGCAGTGTACGACGTCAGTTGGTAAGTTTTGCCTCACTGACAGTCTGATGTGCTAATTAGTTGTGTTACTGTAGTACCACTGATCTGATACGGATTCAAATTGGTAGAAAGTGAGCCATTTAAAAGGAAATGGGCACGACAGACAGCTGTTGGTTTCGACGTCAGTCTATTAACTGCACCAAGTTTTACAAAACATTAGACAGTAATACAAAAAACGTATACAAAGCAATAATATGAAGTAAGAGGATTATAGAGCCACCAAATGTACAAAATTCAATCATAGGAATAAGCTCAAGCTATGATCAAGTAGGGTTGTTTACATAAGAGCACCAAATGTTACTATTTAAGCCCCACTTCTGCTTTAGTACTTTTTGAACATTATTTCATTATTTTTCCATTCAGGTGTCGGCTGACTGGGGCTCTGGCCACTGCCTGTGGCGATGACTCTGTGCGCATCTTCAGGGAGGATGAAGGAACTGATCCAGACCAACCAGTGTTCTCTCTGTCTACCCAAGAAGCCAAAGCTCACTTTCAGGATGTCAACTGTGTGGCCTGGCACCCAAAGGAGGCGGGGCTGTTGGCCTCTTGCAGTGACGACGGCGACATCGCCATTTGGAGGTTCCAGGAGGACTAAACAGATGCTCAGTCATACAGGTGATGTAAGGGTTGAATCCAGGGCAACTGGACTTGATAGAAGATTCTTGAAGACGTTTCGCCTCTCATCCAAGGGGCTTCTTGAGTTCTAACTGACTGGTGCGGAGCCGCAGGTATTTGACCTCTGTGGGATCATTGTCTAGGTCGTCGATGCTACTTGGTTCATTAGCACTCGTGGCAACAATCACTGAAGTTGCCACACGAGGCCAAAAATGAGAAGTTAAAGTCAACTACTCATTTACATTTGGCCTCAGACAGATGACAGGAATGCTAATGAACCAAGTAGCATCGACGACCTAGACAATGACCCCACAGAGGTCAAATACCTGCGGCTCCGCACCAGTCAGTTAGAACTCAAGAAGCCCCTTGGATGAGAGGCGAAACGTCTTCAAGAATCTTCTATCAAGTCCAGTTGCCCTGGATTCAACCCTTCTTGGACAGTGTGGTGGGTGGTGTTGAGGTCACCACACATTCTGCGTCTGATCTGTTTGTTATGGTGTATAACACATGTTAACCCTCATGTTCAAAATGCAATTGAAATTTGTCATTCCAAGATGATTAAAGAAATTCAAATGACTTATTTAAAGAAAACATCTTTGACTTTTATTTATCACAAATAATTTTTTTAAACAATCACTGTGGATTTGCTTCAAAGAAAAAATATTCAAGACATGACATCACACTACAAGCTTTTACACCAGTGAGTCTAAGGAAACTGGACAGTTGTCGATTATCTGACGTCCCAATCTGGAATAAGAGATCACTGCTAAAACCAACCTTTTAATCTACTATAATTTGGAGAAAACATTTAGTTTAATTGGATCTGAAAATTAACAGACCACTAAGTACTTATCCCCCAGAAACGTAAGATAGAGGTACTCATTATTCCAAATTGGGGCTTCGCTTTACAATTGTTCATGACAATAAGGAGACTTTTCTGTGTACTTACGATACATGTCTGATAACATGAAGCAGAAAAAACTTCATTAATTTCTAAACTGACAAACTGTACTTAAAATGACACTGTTGCCAAACAGAGCAGGTCTAAAGTCAGAAGTGAATAGCGTTGAATATCTACAGTAAAAAAACATCACCTACTGATCCCTCTTGACATCGGGACACTCAGGCTGCACAGATTTTAGTCAGAGTCACTGTCTCCATCGCTGTCCGCCTCCTTCACGTCCACGCTGAACTTGTACTCCTGATCACAGCCCATGTAAGCGTCGCTCATGAAGTACAGGGTGTAGTTGTGAACGCCCATTGCAGGTGCAACGAAGTCCAGTTTGACCTACAAAAGGAAAGGATAAAAGATGAACAAACCAAGGTCGGCTAATAACAAATCACTCATAGGTCAGGATTTTTGTTATTGTACAGTGATTTCTGTACATCTGGACTGCAGTGCAGGACTTGATGGAAAAGGAATTGCTTAATGATCTGTGGATACATTATGCTTTTGAATCAGTTTAGAATCTTTTCAACAATATAAATTTGCACTTAAATATGATTAGTCCTTCATAGTTTGACAGCTTCAGTGTTTGCCTTCTTCAGATAAAGCCTTCTGTCAAGATGTTGCCTCTACAGGTGAATCAGCTCATATTCACCAACTAATCGATTAGGGTTAGTCATCCTTTTGTTGTATATTTGTGTAGTGGAAATGGTGTGTGCGTCGTGGTGAATCACTGACCTTTGCTTTCTGCTGAAGAGTTAGTCTCTTGATAGAGATGAGGCTATTGGACTTGGGGTCTCCGATCACCACCCACCAACCCTCCTCACGTTTCTGTAGCAATGAAAGTTATTGTTGGTCATTAAAATTTTAGAAAATCAGTACCCAAACGCATGAAACTTCAATACTGGACATTTACCTGGGGGAAAAGAGGTGCGATGACGGGTCCAGTCACCTCCTCCTCTCTCTCTAGCTGAACCTGAACCAGAACTGGACTGCCACTGTGAATAAACATGAAAACAAAAACTTAAAATATCCACTTTAACTAGATCATTTACCATGGACAAAAAATTAAATCCAGCATATTATATCCACTCCTTATAGTAAAGAGTGCTGCTGATGGATTTCATTCACTCTACCTCTTGACGTTGTCCTTTTCTGCCACCTCGTATGACAGTTCGATGTTGGGGTAGCGATTACAGAAGCGGGCCACGTCGGCCATCTGGCCGTCCGACAGCTGCAGCAGAGCTGTTCGGTCTTCGTCCTCCATCTCCATGATGTCGAAGATGCTTTCCACGCCCTGAAGTGAAGAGGGAAAATGAGAGGGTCAGTTTTAAATGGTGCCAAGAGTTAGATTTAAGAAATATTTTCAGTGTATTTTTAGTATTTGCAGCGGTTGATGCACCTTGTCTGTGCAGCGCTTGATGTGCTCCGAGGTGAAGAAGGGCAGCTGTTTGAGGTACGAGTCTTTGGACCACATGGCCTGGGTGACCATCTGGGCCAGCTCCATAGCTGCCAGGGCAGGACTGAGCCAGCCATTGCTGGACAGAACATCCACACAGGCCTGGATCAGACGAATTGCCTACAAACAGATCAAACATGCGGTTTAAACACTGTAAAACAATCTAGAAATCAAATACACTTTAGTTTGTTCCTCTCAGGCAAAACTAGCAGAGATCCCAACCTTGCTCAAAATCTCCTCAGTGTCTGACTGCAGCTCAGCACTCAGCTGCATCCTGGACAGATGTGCTTGCAGCAACAGGTTGGTTTTCACGTGGGGATCGTTGAACTTGGGGTTGTTTAGTTTGTGAGGTACTTTCTGTGCCAGCTGAAACACAAATACAACTCATTACAGGACGATCACTTTCATAGACATGGCAAGAGTAGAATTTGTGTGTGCTGGACTCACTTAAGACTACAGTGGGAAGTGGTTTAATTATATGCAAGTTGTGTCAGTGTGGTGTGTTTACCTGTCGGAGTAGAGTATCCTCATGGTGTCTGATTGGAATGTTCTTGTACTCGGCAGCATTGGAGATGATGTCGATTAACCCACGGATCTTTGTCTTGGCATTCAGAGACATGCTAAACAACTCTAACGTACACAAACAAAAACAAAGAATTAATACATGGTTACATACAGGAAATATCTTAGACAACCATGATTCAAGAGGAAGAACCATATTTTTACTGGTTGTGAGAGAACAAAGGTGTTGGTACAAACCAATGGTGGTGTAGTTGATGTAGTAGTAGGCAGCGATCATGCCCAAATTGAGAGGGGCAACGTCCATTTCGTCCTCAATGCTGATACACTTGGACTGTTCCAGGTCATGAAGCGTGTTTTCCACCAGCTCAGAGAGGTGGTCTGACAGGTGACGATGAGACATGCCTGAGGAAGGCAACAGATCAAAAGACACAAACTCAGCAATTGTAACTTGTGGTGAACATTCTAATATTTGGGGCTGGACGGTACCCAGATGATTTCTAATGGTCGTAACTAAAAGCTTCCTAATAAGATCTATTCAGTGTTCCGTCTCTCAGCTCAGACTTGGTGATATCTTCGATGGATGTTTAATCAACACACATCTTCATCTTTTATATAATCTAATGTGTCGCAAACAATATTTTGTTTTTTATATTAATTGTTTCATGAGAATATGAATTCCTGGACGATGTAACGACACTACCCCGATACTCTCATCAAAATACTCTATTCTATAAGATCAAACAAGTTAATATAATTAATGTGGTCTTAACAAAGGCGTTCTTTGAACCAAGCCCACATTTCACCTATTTGGGAGGTTGTGAATACAGCCCCTCGGTCCAATATGAGGCCACTCATTCAGGTACAACATATTTTTGTCCTTTCTGGTAACCTATAAAACCTAAAGAGTGCGGTGTCTCACCTTGCAGGTTGTAGTAGTTTGGGTTTTGTGTCATACGGCGGTACAGGAAGGTCCATGTCAGGTAGTCGACAGCATCCTGCTTATTCTCCACCGTCTTTGTGACAATCTCAGCATTGAAGTGGTCATGGAGACAGTGGTCTAAGTGAGACTCCACTGGCAGGGGCTCATACAGGAACTTTTTGAAGAAATCCTTTCAGGAAAGGAAAAAGAAAATGTTTGGTTTGTAATTTCTGTTTTACTCACTGCTTTCAAAACTGAAGGCTGGACAAAAAATGTCATTTTACCTTCTTGGAGCCCTGGCACATGATGACACAGCGTCCCTCATCATCTAACATGGGCCGGTTTGCTTTGCCTACCATCTGGAGGACGTCATAAATGGGATAGTCCACATAGCTGAATGCAGGAGGAAAAGGCATAAGAATGAAATCAACATAAAGACGTGTAAGAACACGATCCTTTAGAGCCAATGAGTATGTAACCAGTGGGAAGCCTTACGCATGGATCTTGCCGTTGTAGTACTGGGTATCCATGACAATGACAAGATGTGCAGAGATATTAGTGCCCCAGCAGAGTGAACGGGAGGACACCACCACCTGAACAGCACCTAAACACCAGAAGAAAGAAAAAGATTTAAGTCTTCGTTTCTTCAAATGTGCAGGACACTGTGATGCAAGTGCAGAGCAATGTTAAGCCATACCTGAGTTGAAGAGCTGTTCCACTATCTTGCGTTCAGTTGGTGACAGGCCTTCATGCAGGTAGCCCACCCCATTGGCCAGAGTCTCTTTCAGGGTTGGATCATTTATTTTCTCCAAGAACGGAATCAGGTCCTTCTCAGTGCAATGCAAGAACCTACATAAGAATAAAATAAACATCCATAATCTTACTTTACGGTGCCTGGAGGTAAATGCAAATGAGCAATTTCAGAATAAATTTCGTAAAATAGAGGTATAATTTTGAAGTGAACCTCTGAGGGACCACATCAGCAGCGCAGAATGTAAGGATGTCGATGGCAGTGAGGCGGGTCTGTCTGCGGGACGGGACAAACACCACGGCTGGTTTGGAGGGAGAGTGCTTCATGATGGCGTGGTACACAGGCTTAGCCATAGACAGCAGACGAGTCTGAGTGTGACTCACATTGAAGCCCTAAACAGCATAGACAATAAAAATGAGCCACCTGATGGGAATTGTGTATCCATGAGTATCTCATGTCAGTGTATTTTCTGTTGTTTGCTGTTTCCAATACCTGGATGTGAAGTTCAAGAGGAACAGGCCTGACATTCGGATGGAAGTTGAATGTTGCTGTGGTGCTGCAGCCCAACCAGTGGCCCACGTCCTTGGCATTGGACAAAGAAGAGCTGAGGGCCACAATGCGTATGGGACGCTCAATCTGAGAGGAGATGTACCTCATCCTGGAGCAGATCACCTCCAACACGGGCTAATGGAAAAATAAAAATAAACATTAGCTTAAACTGTCCATGACTTATTATCACAGTACACACTGTGTAGGTGAAGGAAATGCTGAAATGCAGTATGAAGCTGTATTTACTCCATTTTCTCCTCCGATGAGATGAGCCTCGTCCACAATGAAGAGGCTAACATTTTGGACATTCTTCCTCTGCTTCCAGCGGCGAGACAGAATGTCCCATTTGTCAGGTGTACTGACAATAATGTCCCCTTTTCCCAAGAGCTTCAGGTCTGTGCTAGTTTCTCCTGTCAGCAGCACCACCTTCTTGTTTAGAATATCCTGGAACTTCTGGTGCCAGTCAACAAAGACCTGATAGACAAAATTGCGAAGAATTATTATAGAAAGAAAAATATATAATTCTAATTTTCAGAGACATGCCTGCACAACTAAAATAATTTCATACCTGTTCGGCCAATGCCTCCATTGGGGTGATGTAGACACACCGGCCTTCTGGACTGTGTAGCAGCATCCTAAGAATGGCAAACTCTGCGCAGATGGTCTTTCCACTGCCGGTTGGAGCTCCCACAAACACATTATCATCACTGTTGTACACAGCATTGAAAACTGAAGGGACAGGAAGAATACAAGTCAGTATTTAGGGCACTCTTTCAATTATAGAATAAAGAAATTGTCAAATAATCATGCCTTTAGTCAAGTCTTTTTAAGCCTTTTCTTCATTAAATTTATATGTATTTTGCAGCAAAGAGCCCTAGATCGTTTACCTTGTGTCTGAATGGGGTTGAAGAAGGGGAACTTGTTCTGGTAGAGGGCCTCAAAAGCAGAGTTCCTAAGAGCAGTGACAGGCAGTGGCTGCAGATCCAGCAGCTCAGTAGGTGGGGGATATTTCTCTGGTAGGATCAAGTGTCGGAAAGATACTGGAAGCTGAGTCTCACAGGCTGAAAAAAAGCAAGAAAAGCTGGTCAAACGTGTACATTTAAACAAATTATGTGAATCACATGAATCAATCATTGAGCTTACAGAGCCAGCGGTCTGAGACCACACGGATGAAGTATTGTGGTGGTAGAGGCTCAAACACCGGGACAAAGAAAGTGACCAGGTGTTCGTCCTGGGCATATTTGGCTTTGAGCAGAAAGTACTCATGATGGAGGATGACCTCACTGTCCACATCCTCAACCAGGATCCAGAAAGCCTCAGATGATCCATGAATCTAAATGGGAACATGAGAGAATCAGGAGACAAATAAGGGTACAACACATCATGAAACATTGACGTGGCTTAATTACTGACCTTGTCATCCCACTGGAAGTCAGGAGTGACGGTGAGCTCCACTTTCAGTGTGGAGCGGGTGATGGGCTGCAGATGGACAGCCAGGTCCAGCTTGGGGAACTGATGAACATATTTGTGGATGGTCTTTCCCATCTTTGGCATTCGGATCAATTCACCTGAAAATTAAAAGTGATTGCTGGTAAGTTTAAGGTGTGAGTGTGAAATGACTGAACCTGCAAATACAGTCAGGAGGAAACTAACCAATCTCATTGTGATTGAGGTCATAGAGACGCTCAAAAGGGAAGTTTTTCTTTTCTATCTTCTTGATCACTTCTTCTGGAAGTTTTCTGAACTGCCGCAGGGGAGACATCGACTGCCACCTGTCAAGAACGATGAAGCAATAAACATTGTGCCTCTGTCGAAAAAAAACGAGTTTGATCCAGTTTGCTGAAAAACAGTGAGAGGCTTACATTCTTTTGTCAATCATTTTGCATAGATTCATGGTCTTGTCTGTAAGCTGCGCCCAGCCTCTGTTCAGGACAATCTCAAATATGGCTCTCATCAGTCTTCCAGCACTCTGAAGTAGAAAGGAATTTAATGAAAACTTGTGCAAGAAAAGAAAAACATACTACGGTCACACTGAGCAAAAATAATGAAGAATGGCCCTGCAGATTCTGCCATACCTGTGTGACATAAACCATGTCAGCCATGAGAGCGAAGCCTTCCAGTTTGAGCTGAGAGATGTATGCCTGGAGCAGCACATTGATCTGTAATGGCAATAAGAACAGTCATGACTGGGACTTACTGTAGGTGCATAAAACAAACTAAACTGTGCACCGAAAAAATAAACCAAGCCACAGTACAACCGATTATGGAATGAGATTCGTGTTACTAGAATTTAAATTTCTATGACTTATTTTGAACCTGACAAGTCATACAAAAGCAAAATTGTAAAATTCTAATTCACATTCTGGGGGCACACATCTCATTCCATACACAATGATTGTCTATGTATTGAAATATCCTACACTGCACATCTAAAGATAAAATTAAGCTAAGTTATCAAGACTATCCAGACATGCAATTACCTTTGCACTTGGCTCCTCGATGCTTTCCTTCACTGGAATAGGAACCCTTTCCAGCAGCTTCTGAAGCTCCAGCTTCTCTTCCTGAAATATAAACCTTTGTATCACTATTTAAATTTTATGTTATGGCCAAGTTGTGCCTGTGTTTAGAAAAAAAGCACCACGGCTGTTCAGAACCAACCATACCTCTCTAACATTGATGTTCCTGAACTCTGAGGAGAGTGAAAAGACACGGAATAGCTCAATCTCACTGAGTGTGGGCTTCAGCAGCTGGTTGTAGGTTTGAATTGAGTCGTGGGTGATGTAGAAGTGACTGGCAATGCGTCCTAGGTCTGTCACCTTAAGGTAAAGAAGGAAAGAAGTTGAATATAACTAATACACATTACAAGATGATGATACATGATAGATGTGTAGCGTTTATACCTGGAAGCTTCCAGTCCGCTTGTCATATTTAGTTAGGCTGTTCTTGTCCAGAACACTGGCAGCGGTGTGCACCAGGTCCATCCTGCGCCTCTCTAGCAGGGGGTCTGAATTTCGATCATCGTGAGAGACTCCATACAAGGTGGGGTTGCGGAGCATGCGCACATACAAATAGGTGTAGCCAAGCCAGTTCACTGCATCCTGACACAAAAGCGAGGCATTAGAGAAAGTGTCAAATGACTATATTGACACGCACTCCGATCCCGTGGATGAGATGTCTCTCAATGCCTGTCCCTTACCTTTACATTCTGCACATTGCCAAGTACAATCTCAGCATTAAGCATGTCAGCCAGCTTTCCCACCATCTGGCTCTCTATGGGCAGTTGTTGGTTGAGCAAGGACAGATAGTACTGCAACTCTCCGTGGGATGTGATCAGAATTCCCTCTCCTTTGGTGTCATACTGAGGACGACCGGCACGCCCAAGCATCTGAAATAATATATAATGTATAGAGCTATTCAGGAATCAAAATACAAAGCAGGCTTTACTTCTGCTTGCTATTCAGCCAATACAAACTGACCTGTAAAATGTCCAAAGCACCGAGCTCTGTCCATCTGCCTTTCTCAGGGCTGTAGACCTGAGTGCCTTTGATGATGACAGTGTGTGCGGGCAAGTTGACACCCCAGGCCAAGGTAGCTGTGGACACCAGGACCTGGATGTGTCGATCGGCAAACAGATCCTCCACCAGCGTACGGTCCACTCTGGTCATACCAGCATGGTGAATTGCAAAGCCATAGGGCAGCAAATCCTTCAGCTCAAGGTTCTACACAAAACGTTTCAGGAAAAAGAGTTATTAACTAAATTCTGAAGTGGCACAGACAAATTTGATTATTTGTCCTACTTTGTTGTGGTGAAGTTTTGGGCATTAGCTCACCTTGCACTGTTCTGCCTCAGTCCTCAACACTTCAGTAGATGCTGAACCCTCTCTGAGGAAAAGACCCAAAGTATCTTTCTCCAGACACATGTCCCTTATGGCCCTGGCAGTTTTTCCAGTCTCCTTTCGGGAGTGCACAAATACCAGTACCTGTTGGAGAAAAATGTTTATCAAAGTTCAATATTAATGTTTGTAACAGTAGATGACTGAGTTTCTCACACTGCGTTAAAATAACATAAGAAAAAAAAACATGCAGTCATAATATATTTAAGTCCTTTAAATGTCTATGCCCCATTTAACACATCTCACCTGGTTTTTTCCAGCATGTTCCATAATCTTTTCATACACAATCTCATTCATGATCTGGAAACGTTTGATGGCTTTCTTCTCTGTGATGCCTACATATGTCTGCTCCAAAGGCACAGGGCGGAAACTACAGAAACATAAAAGTTCAAGGTTACAAGAGATGATCGTACAATCAAGAAAAACTAGATAGCACTCTGAGAGCGCATAGCACCTCCAGAGATGCACAAATTTTACTATTTGATGTTTTGAGAGACGCAAAGTAAAAGTAATATATATCTTTTTAAAGAAGCCGCACCTGTTGTCAAAGTAGAAGAGTCCCTTGGCAGGGTCTACACGTAGACAGGTAGCCACATCCTCGTAGTTAGGCAGTGTGGCACTGAGCCCCAGCAGACGGACATCCTCCTGGGTAAGCTCCACATTGCGGATCGTTCTTGCCACCAGAGATTCCAACACAGGCCCCCGGTCATCGTGCAGCAGGTGGATTTCATCCTGAACAGTACATAAATGATTATGAGTTCTTTATAACAAATGATCTGACGTGTTTTTCCCAAAGTGACATAGAACCATCCCCACAAATTTGCAAAGAACTTACAATGATAATGAGGCGCACTAGCTGGGTGTAGGTGCGCTCCCCTCCTTTACGTGTGATGATATCCCATTTCTCTGGAGTGCAAACTATGATCTGCGTGGCGTTGATCTCCTCTTTACAGAGCTGGTGGTCTCCGGTCAGCTCAGAGACTGTGATGCCGTAGCTTGCCAAACGCTGGCATAAGAGAGAGAGATATAAGGACTTGATCAATGAAGTTTCTACAGAACTGATTTTACACTATTCTGTGAACTTGGGCCAAAACAAAACAGTTGAACCACATAAGTTGTGTATTTCTGTGACCTTGCTATGATTTTATGTCATACTAAATTTATGTAAGCTGCATAAACTGTGGCTATAGATGATGTATACAGAACACTGACTCACCTTGCTAAAGTTTCCCACCATCTCCTGTACCAGGGAGCGCATGGGGGCAATGTAAATGATTTTAAAGTCATCCACATTGATGGTCCCATCCATGTTGATGTGCTTTCCGATTTCTCTCAACATTGCCATCAGGGCAACGTTTGTCTTACCCGCTCCCTGCATGAATAAACATACAAGATAATTAAAGGGGAATATACACTGAACTGTTAAGCTTTAAACTTTCAGCAAACTTATCTCACCGTAGGTGCGCAGACCAGCAGATTCTCATCTGTCTCCATTGTTGTCTTGAACAGTTTGCTCTGGATGCGATTCAAGGTTTTGAATCCTTCAAAGCCAGCTTGGGCATACTTGGGCATTTTTTCAATAGCAACAAGGACCTAATGGGAAAACAAGGTGCCTTGTTTAATATATAACAAGATTGAGATGATGACTATCAAATGGAAGCCACCACTTCAAGTGCTGCATAATTAGGCACACAAATGACAAACAACCAGCATACCAACCTCATCGTCAGAGAAAGGTTTGGGTTTGAGGGCAGGGACGTGAACTTCTTCATAACCTTTCCTCTGCTTTCGGAAAGAACCGTCAGGCAGCTGGCACCTTTTGTTCGCCATGAAATGACTACCCTGAGTGAATGCCAGATCGTCTAAATCCAGCATCTGTCGAGGCGCCATTGACTGTAGGAAAACACATGGATGTACAGCAGTTAAACTCATTCAGTTATTTAAGTGGCACTGAAGCCATTCTGTTCACCCCCTGCAGTGACTTTGGGAACCACATGCAGATACTCTGAATGGAATATTTGCAGTTGATATAAACATTGAGATATTGGTCACCTCGCCTTGATCGACATCCATTGCTTCCAAGTCATTGTCAACCCGAGACTTCCTGACCCTCTCCCTGCGTGATCGCTCCTCCTAAAACACACAAACGAATAACAACTGTAATAAATGAACCAAAATCAGCCATTTATGCAGCGTTCCATCAATTGTATAAAGAAGGCATCTTTACCCGAATTATATCCTCCTTCTCAGTCTCCTGTAGCTGGTAAAGGATCTTTGACAGTTCCTGATCGGCCTCCATCTTTCCTATAATCCGTTCTTTTTCTGCCTCACTCTGAGCGCTGGCCAGCATGGTACAATACTGGACTGAATGTCAAAGGATAATAGTTATCATCTTATAATGATAACACACAATAACTTGCAAATAAACCATAAATCATAAAATGCAAACTTACTCATTCGACGGTGCTGACGAAGGATTCTGATGAAATCAAATGTGTTGTAACCCAACAGTAACACAAGCTGGTTCTCACATTCTCTGTCATCACTTGCAGTCTGGAGAATACAAAAAAAGATCAATAACAACTAGAGACACACAATTGCATTCAAGTTCAGGTACAAAACAAATGTGCAGTGTGACAAATACCTTGAGGATTTCTAAGACCTCATCTGCTTTCTTCTGAGAGACAATGGCATCGTCATAAAACCGGCTGAGTTGACGCTGGAGCCAAAAGGCATCTATGTCTCGAGGGTGCAGATCCTTTTTCTTTGCACTCAAGACATCGCCAGTGGCACCAAGCTAAACACAGAGTGAGGAATTTCTTTTTACACTCATGTTGAGAGTTTTTAATGAAATGTAGCATCTAATTATTGCAGATGTTATACTTACGTTGGCTGAAAGCGTGCAGCCCGCAGTTGCTTCGTCTCCTTCGCTGTCTTCGTCAGAGTGTTCATCTCGTACCTCCCCAAACTGGTCTTCATCTCCCACCTTAGCAAACAGAAAAATCAAATGTACAATGTATTTTGACATTCTGTCCAGATTCAATCTATGAAAAATTTTAATCTAGAAAAATCTAAATTCTCACCTCCTCATCAGATTCAAATTGTACATTGACACCATACGTTTCATCAATATTGTCATCTGTGAAGAAAAACATTGACACATTTTAATGCACTATGGTGAGACCATTTTCAGATGATGGGTAATGTCATTATTCATGAATTCATAAGAGTCAATTCCTTTGTACATACCCATATTTTGCAAATCCTTATCCCCGCCATAGTCTGTGATTTTTTTGCCCAGATTGACCAGCACATGGTAGCGTGTGTCATCAGCTGGCCCAAGAAGCTGCTCAACTTCACGCCGTCTTTCTTTATCCCTCATTTTCTCGTTCTTCAACACTGCTAACACTTCATCAGCAGCTCCACAGAGAATATCACGTGGCTAAGGAGAAGCAATCAAGTTTATTCTACCTATTATTTGGATTATAAATCACCTCATGAATATTTGTATTTGCCATACAATAAATAAATACATTGTAGTTTTAGAACTTGATGACATGGTGTGCACTGGAAGATTTTACATTTTCATCAGTTGTTAAAGAAGACCAAATGTGTTAAATGTTTCTGGTGCAAGATTCCCTACTCACAAAATACATAAAAACTAGTGCAATGAAGACTAAGTCAAGTACTGTCTCAGTCACTTTACTAAAATCAGTCAATCAGTCGAATCATACAGTCAATTATAACTGATTAGTTGTGGCAGCTTTACTCAAAACACAAGCTCATGTTTAAAATGCAGCAATAACATAAGCTTCAGAGTCTCTCACCTGATCTCCCAAAGCAGCATGGATGAAGCTGAGCAAAACTTCATACGTCTCTCTGGTTTCTTTAGTTTTAGGTTTGTACACGATGCCCACCATCTCATCAATGCCCTCAGAGAGAAGGGTGAAGCCCTTCATTTTGTTAATATCGTGCCTGTCTTCATCTCTCTTTCTTCTCCTGTAAAGAAAAACACGAGGAAATGAAAAGAATTAAGATACGAGTATACGTGTTTGGTCCATTAATTTGACAGGGAGATGAAGCAGAAACAATACTGACTTGTCTCGTCTCTCTTCCAGTTTTTGGGGTTTGGTCCTCTGAGCCTTGTCACCCATCTTGGTCCCTTCCAGCTTCCCCACCAGGGACAGCACCTCTCCAGTGGGCTCATCTCTCCGTGTTCGGTCGATCAGAGAGCGGTCAGCTTGCAACACCAAGTTTGAGTTCTATCAAGTCAGAAGTGAGTGAGTTTAGTTGTTGCATTTTCATAGATTAACATTTAACTAGTACACACCTACCACACTGGTGAATGAGTTTAGAGCAATCGGTTCAGAATAAAAAGAACAACAAAACACCTTAGGATACATTTAATGGGCCTTTTCACATTAGTGACATTGATAATTAAGTATACCAGATATACCATAAGTCTTACAATTTCTAGAATGTCTGTTTTTTTCAATCCACACGTTCATTCAGTACCCCTTTTTTGAAAAACAATGCAGAGATCTGGCTTTTTTAGCATTCAGGCTAAGAGGCACCAGTTAGCATGGTGCCTGTTTCATGCAACACCTGCTAAGCTAAATGCTAGTTAGTGATGCTGTTACTCAAATAGATTAGTCTCCCCAAATTTTATCAATACAATATAAGTTATTACATCAAACAAAGCGCAGTACTGTCCTTAAAAGTTACTCACCGCTTTGTATTCATACTGCAGGCTACGCGCAGTAACATCCGCCATGGTGAAATTAGGTCTTCGTGAGCTATTACCGCACTTTCACTAAACGCGGAACAGCCAGCAAGCTTAAAGCTGCTGCAGAGCTAACTTCACTCTGTCTTTATGTAGAGACGAGAAGCATTAGCGGCAAGATTATATTTGTAACGTGAAATATCCTTCAGAAAGTTCCAGTTTAGCACATGAAAATGCGTCTCCCATACGTTACAATGGAAGTGTTCACGCGCACGAAAAGCCGCGCCACTGTTTCCGTTTCCGGGTCAAAGGTGGGTAAAGATTGTCCATGCAGGAGTCAAACGAACAGACAGCGCCCCCTAAAGCTTTTATGATATAACAACAACAACAACAATAGTAACGATAATATAATGTTTATTTATCGCGTTATAATTTGCTGCCAGCGTCGTTTCTTTCTTATACAGTATATACACTTATACATATATTCAGTTTTTTGGCATTTTCTGCTTTATTGTGATAGTTACAGTAGAGAGACAGACTGGAGAGACTGGGCTGAGAGAGAGGGGATGACATGAAGCAAAGGGCACAGGCCAGAATGAAACCTGCATGGTCCTCTATGTGTAGTGTTTGCATGTTCTTACCGTGTCTGTGTGGGTTTCCTCCGGGTACTCCAGCTTTCTCCCACCTTGTAGGGGAATTGGCGAAAGCTGGAGGACTATAAAATCGGAGGATCATAAAAATTGACTATAGGTGTGAATGGGAGTGTGAATTCTCTCTCTCTCTCTCTCTCTCTCTCTATATATATATATATATAATCAGAAAATCCTCATTTTGATTACACGTTTTTTTTCAACAGCATCCTCCGCAATAGGCAGCAACACAAAGTTGCAAAGAACATCATATGTACACACACAATACAAAATATCATGAATTCATTACAACACGGCGAAATCACATGTAAAATTGTCAATAACAATATATTTTTATAAATGATACTCTACAGCAACCTAGGATCACACTTTAAAAATGGCTGAAGCTGTCTACAGCCTTCAAACAATAAATAAAGTCAATCACATCCAGATCCAAACCATGCCCACTAATAAAAATTTCAGTGCTCCACAATATATAATGTGTAACATGTAGGTCCTCACAATATTCATGTATGTACAGTACATGAGAGAACTCCAATTCAGCCCAAAAGACGCCAGAACATCCGTATATCAAGAAAAAGCAAGTGTTATGTATAAAATAAGATTAAAACACAATTCCAAGATGACTTCTAAATGAAGTTATACAACATTTTGAAAATATTTATGAGTTTAATCTATTACCTTTCAGGTAAGACTTATTTATTTGTGTTTTATTGATTGGTAATACAGTTATGCAATTACACATAGAGGTAAATACAGCATCATATACATGTGAATATTTGTGCTTGGTCATTTTTGTTCATGTACATCTTTCGGGGACACCACGGTGACGATAGCACACACAGGATTAGCCTCATTCGTACAGCTTTATTGTAAATCAGCCCAGCAAAGATGATTTGGATGGTCGGCGTCTCAAAGAATAACGTACACGAAGAGAGCCATGACCGCAGCACTGATGAGTCCAGAGATGGGAACTGTAACAAACCAGGCGATGAAGATGTTCCTGAAAAGACGCCAGTCAACTGATTTCCTGGAGCGCAGCCATCCTACAGCAACCACGGATCCCACCTGTGATAACATGGAACGATTGACAATCAACACACGTGATGATCTTTGGTTTTTAATAGGACCTAAATTCTGTTATTCATTAGTTTCATTACCTTGCAGTGAGTTGTGCTGACAGGAAGACCGATATTGGACGCAACGACAACTGTGAGCGCTGAAGCCAGTTCAATGCTAAACCCACTAGATTGGAAAAATAAAACATAAAGACTTTTTAATATTTGGGAAGAAGTGAAAGGCCTCATATTTGGGTGGCTGCTAAACTAGCTCAAAGAAGGCTCAGAACTTACCAATCAACCCTTATATCAGAGGGGAATGAATCAATTGAAAGTTATTTGGGATACCTGGAAGGTGTAATGGGAGTGAGGTCTTTGCCTAAAGTCTGGATCACCCGTTGGCCCCACACCCAGAGCCCAGCGCAGATTCCCACTCCTCCATACAGGAGCAGCCAGATGGGTGTGGGTGTGGTGGACACCACTGAGCCGCTCTCGTAGACCAGCCAGAGACCCACCAGAGGACCGATGGCATTGCTGGTCACAAAAACAGGTTGTGTAAGACCTCTGACTGAACAGCGTGTGCACACGTTCCCAGATAAGGTCGCCCTGGCCTACCTCACATCGTTCCCTCCGTGGGCGAAGGAGCCGAAGCAGGCCGTGAGAATCTGGAGGAACTGAAAGAGCGAAGCGACGGCCGGTTGGTCCACTTCCAGCTCGTCCTCCTCCTCCACCCCAGCAGCTTCCTGTGTCACAACTATATCCTGCACAGCGCTCTCACCCGTCGTGGCTGAGCTGTAGCTGCTGCAACTTTCCACCCTGAACCTTCTCTGCAGCCCTTCCTCCGACTCCTTGTATTTTGGATCACCTTGGATGCCATAGATGGCCATGGTGTACGACGTGTAGCTGTTGTTCCTACGCATGGGCCGCTCCTCCGTGTCGCTGTCGCCGATGCAGTCACCCACCTTTGCCTTGTGGAGCTTGTGCAGCAGGTCTTTGTAAAGGCCAGAGTCTTTGTGAATAGTGTGGGAGCGTCCACTGTGAGGATCGATGATGGTCATGGCGCCAAAAGTGCCATTCAGCCCTGGAAATCAAACGAGGTCTGACTCACATTTAACTTCACTTCAAATGTGTTTGCACAACATAATAGCGCACACACACACACACACACACACACACACACACACAGACAAAGCTTCTTCTTCTTCATCATCTTCATAAGCAGTTATAGTAATAACTATAGTTTAGTAATTATTGTTGCATCATCGCCACCTACTGGACTATGGGTATACATTTCCTGCTTGTATCACACTGTCTCACGATGAGCAACTGTGCCTTGCTGTACCTCATTACTCTGTCTCACTGTGCCGCAGTGTGTCTAGCTATGTCTCACAGTGTCTCACAGTGTCTCACAGTATCTCAAAGTGTCTCACAGTGTCTCACAGTGTCTCACAGTGTCTCACAGTGTCTTGCGGTCACCATACCAGCCCTCTGCTTTAAGTGCTGTAAGCTTTTATCTGTACTTGTGTACTGTATGTATCTGTCAACAAAGTCATATCTGTATTTGGATGTGGGAGTGGCCTTGGCAGGGATTAAACAGTCTGTATAATCTGAGTGTGAACTGTTTGTGCTCATAGCTGTAATTTGTCAGCCCTTGAGTTTTATGAATTACACACAATCATAAATGTATTTTCTCACCCTGGGCCTGGTCAAAGTCTTTTTCCATATCGAGATCAGCCTCCTCTGAGCCCCCAAGCCTGAAAGCCACCTTCTGGCTGTCTGATGGGGGGGTCTGGGGTTCAGGGTCACGTGGACTGGGGGGCTGCTCTGTAGGTTTGCATGTGCTCTCCATCAGAGGTGTTTCACAGGGGGCAGCAGCAGTTTCACCTGAAGTACACGGAGGAAAACCAGACTGTCACGTGTAATACCTTCATCCACATCCACTGCAACAGAGGCCAACAGAAGAATATCTATGAATACTGAACGAGGAATTCTGTGCGGAGTCCGAGTGTATTTACTCACGTTTGATCTTCTTCTTGAGGCGTGGACAGACCACAAACCAAATGATCAAAGCCGTGATGACAGCACAGCCCAGTGCAGCGCACAGCGTTCCCCACCATGGCACTTTGTCAAAACCCAGCACTAAACACACAAAACAAAAAGGGAAATAACTCAATCTGAAACTCACGAGAACACAAAGAAAAAAGTCAGCGCCGAACTTCACCGTCACTTCATTTAGGAAATATCTTACAGTTCACAGTTCAT
>OMNV01009108.1:7299-30123 GCA_900303265.1 Brotula barbata | reverse complement strand
TTGCAGTTTTGTTTTTTTTTGTTTTTTTTACCTTCAGCCTGAGGGGCAACCACACACACCTGTGCAGTACAGACAAATACTTACAGCTCAGTTACTTACAGTATTGCAAAATCAGCAATATTTTTAACTTCATTGTAGAAGCTGCCGATACATCAAAAATAACAAGTGTTCGATGGACAGATTCTCGGTGATCAGTTCACCCAGAGTGGAATTATTAATGCGGTCAAGCAGCTCGTAATGCAGAAAAAAGTCCCGTCTCGTGTCTTCGGTGTTTCACAAATGAGTTTCCTCCCGTGATGTTCAAGTCATTTTGTGCTAACTCCCAACGAAACATAAGACAAATGTCTTTCCTAACCACAAACGAGAGAGGCAAAACTGAAGTCAGTTTTCCCCTTTGTTGGCATTCGTCACACTGTGGAAACAGGATTCAGCTAACCAGCAGCTCGTAACCGTGGAGACAGCGGAACTGTAACAGCAGACTTCAAAGCAACACACTACACACGACAAGAATCACATAATCCCTCTGATTATTCTTAGCGCTATTGTTAAACACAGATATACAGCCAGACGCAAAGCTGGAGGCTGATAACGGCATTGTGGAGAGAAAACGATAAAAAGTGACATGCAGAACTCTGCTGGGCTCCATCGTCTCCGCCGTGGTATCGGAGAGTTTTCTTCAGGTCCGTGGCTGTCGTTGGCCGAGCGCGGAGAGTTCCGAGCGCCTCTCGGTCGCCCCGCTCGCCTCACAACCATCGCGGCATGCTGACGTATGTGCATTATTGTAAAAAGTGTGTAGTAATCGTGTACATACAGGGACGGGCTGTATCTCTTATACAAAATACTATTTATAGTTCACCGACTTTGTTGTCCTTTGTGTCGTCACCGTAATAAAAAATACTTTTCCCCACGACCGTCACAAAACAGTTTTCTCGTATGGGTGCAGCCCGGTGTCGTCATGCAGAAGAGGCATACTGAGTGTGCGTGTGTGTGCGTGTGCGTGTGTGTGTGTGGCTAATGTTCTAACAAAACGTAACAATTCACTATTATACAGCTGAAACAGCGTTTCTATCACTACACACACTGCGCTGAGCTTAGTGCTCGACAGGGAGCGACGCTTCGGATGAGAAAACAGTTAAAAGTTTGCAAAAGTAAAAGTTTCTCAAACATGAAATCACAGAGTAAATTGTTAATATATGCAAAAGACAAATTGGATAAAATTACAAGTAGATTCGTTTCTGTCCATCGCCACTGAAAAGTGAACTACAAGTGCTGTGTGTGTGTGTGTGTATGGTGTGTGACATTCCAGAGCTTTTTTTTCTCCTTTTTTTTTTCTTTAGACGTTTCCTGACATCCCTGATTTGTTGTCGTCATTACAGCCGGTCCATGGCAGAGATTAACACGTTTATGTAAGACAGCCGTCCAGTGTGCTTCGTTGGGGAGATGAGTGAGTGAGATGAGCAGGCTTGAAGTCTTTCCAGTCCGGATGGCAGACGGTAAGATCAGGATACCGGCTTTTCCTTTTCCCTTTGAACGTGGATGTGGTCTGTGGGGCCCCTTAGCTGTAAGGCACTAGCTTGAGTGTGGTCAGGACAGATCAGCCATGCTGAGGCTCATGGGTAATCGTGGATGGAGATAAGCCACCGGGACATGGCCGTTCTCACTAGTTGAGCCTGCGATGGACAAACGAGCCTCGGAGCGCAGAGCATCTGAGAACGTCATCTGTGTCGAGAGAAATATGTCGAGATATTAAAGCAGTCGGAGGGAGACCTGCAGCACCTGTTAGTACATAAGATCCTCCCTCCCCGTTGTGTAAAGGCCCCTCCACACAGGACGCAGAGCGTGCTGCACTTTGGTCCGAAACCTATTCAATGGCAAATTTTTTGAGCGGCACGGAGATCTGCGTCGAACTACGTCACTGAACAGCACCCAAAGTTCAACCAGATGATCTGCGACGTAGTTGGACGCAGAACAATAGAAATGAATTATCCAGAAGCAGAAGCTGATTTTCCAACCACCAATGAAGAGCACGGCGTGAAAGTAAAAGTGTGTTTCAGAGATCGTTGACCTGTGCAGCAGTATAGTTTTGTCGTACAGAAATAAAGGTGTTTGGGACATCAAAGGGAGGGCTTTACCCTCCATACCATAAACCTGTGTCGTACAGTTCAGCAAACTCTGAAACACACACTTTGGACATCGCTAAACACACACTTTTTCGGAAACATTGTGTGTTGAGAATTTCGCTGAACGGTTCCACACACAGTCTCAGGTCCTATGGAGAACTACGGGAGGAAAACCCTCTCATGGAAACACGTTACCAACCATGTAGGAACGTTGTCTGTGCGTTTCAACAACATAGGTTGGCAACATGTCACGTGTTCCCCCCTCAGCAGCCGGACAGAAACAGCTTCCTTACTGGCTAAAACAAGACGCCGGTCCTGATTTGTCTGGAGAGCACAGCGAACACCGCCTCCTGTGTGAAAGGCCCTTTCATCAAGTTACGGCAATTTACGAAGGTAACCTGTACAGAAACATTATATATATATATATCTTTTCATACATATAGAAAGATGCTGATATTGAAATACAGTTAGTCCTGAGTACATGTGTACAGTTGCGTTAACTGATTTCTCTTTTCTTCAACACGGTCATCTCTGCTGACACCAGAGTTCGGTGTTTTTGACTCATAGAGAGACCCCACAGGAAGAGACAGTGGATTGTGATCTTATCTTAGATAATACTGGTCATCCGCAGCCCCACTGTGATTTGTGGTTTAAGGCTCGTTTCTCCCCGGCAGCATGAATGGACTGTGTTTCTATATCGCAAACAAACACGTTATAATGTTCGCCTCACATTCACCCGTTCACACACTGACACAGACTGGGGTGAACACCTAAAGCCCACTTGCTTGTGGATCGGGTCTCGCTCAGGGGCCTTCACCATGGAGGACCAGGAGATTATTCTGGCAGCCTTCCACCCGGTGATCACCCCACCCCATGAGGCAAACAATGACCACTGAGGCCAAGGAAAACTAGTTTTGGTCCAATGTGGGACCTTTAGAACCAAAAACAGCTAATTATTAACGTCAAACAGTTACAGTGCGTGTACTTATTTTCTATACTGTTGTGCATCTCTCATGTTTCCTGTCTGTGTCTCTACTGTGTCCATCATAATGAAGAAGAAATGCCAAAATATAATATAAAAAAACAAAAAAAACCAAGATACTTGTTGTCAGCTGGTAACTATGAAACGTGATAATTTGGATCTTGACAAGAGTCCAAGCTTGGACCTCTTTTATTCCTCATCTAAAATGCTCCCACATAGTTAGACTGTGTAACTAATTGATGTCTGGATGAGCCAAATTTATTTTCCACAAAAAGATGAAACAGAAATGGTTGTTTTTTTGTTGTGTACTCAGACGTAAACCTGGACCACATAAAGGTTATTATGAACTTAAAATAGGACAAGAATGAAAGGATTACTGTCCAAGCATGATGAAGAAACCACTCAGTCCGATCATTTGATGGCTCTCATTTCCAAATTTACACAATTTCAGTTGTGATCTACATTATGATTTTTTTTTCTTCTCTTAGTTTAACTAAAGTAGGTTTTATCTTGGAATATTCTCTGGTGTATCAACACACACCTTTTTAACCTCTGGGCATGGATCAAATATTTTCAACCTCTTATCAAAACACGAGTTTACACACACTAATAATCAGTAATCCATGAATTAAATTCACCACCACGAACAACAATCTAAATAATGAACATACAGTCTTGGAGTTCAATCCTTCATTGCTTTGGCAATTCATGCACAAACATTTGCATTAAAACTCTCACGGTAAAATTCACTCTCAGGCGTGAAAACACGGCTCACACACTCCAGATTTTCATGCACTTAACTTCAGTCAGCTGACATGGGAAATAAAAGAGACAACGTTTTCACAACTATCTCTGCACACAGCAACATCTTACACAACTAAACTGCAGCTAGCAACATGGCGGCTAACTGTTCGCTTGAAAGCGCCGCAGAATGGATGTTAACCCAGTTACATAGTTTCTACCTTAGAATATAAAGTTAAACAACGGTGGGAAGAGAATAGCAGGACAACCGGCGATGGTTAAATGCTTAAAAAAAGACCCTGGAAATGCAAGAAACACTCTCAGGAAGCAAAGACGATAGCTTAGCTGGCTAGCCAGCTACTGTTAGCTCGCTGGGTGCAGCTCTGGATCCAATCGATACACAGTATGACAACTGGGCCACTTTGAGACTGAACAACGCCTCAGCTGCAAATTCATCCCAAATCCCCAGCAAGAGGAGACAAAGTTGGACCAGTAAAAGTACAAAGCTGATCTGAAAAGAGGCTGTGAGGAGCTGCACACCCAGAACGGAGCCATGGAATCTAAAATAATGTAAAAATTGGAATAACGTATGAAGAATGGGACCAGACTCCAGAGTCCCAGAATAACATAAAGACGTGGAGGGTTGAGATTATAATTTTGTTAATCTGAAGATGCTCACAAGGTACAAATGAGACCGAGAAGACCAGAAATGATTTGACTTTCATTTTGAATACTTACGTATCACATGTATTTTTGGATAATAACTAATAATTATACTTCAGTAAAATTAACACCAGCAGCTGAATGACTTTTACTCGAGTATGTTTCCTGTTCGAGTGTGCTCGTCTGACATCGCTGACCGTTCAGTTACAGAGAGAAGGAGAACACGTGTAAGATTTGGTTTCTGACGTGGTGGTGGTGGCGGCGTCCATCTTAACATGCTTTGAAAACAACCTCACTCGGCAGGACCAGAGGCACCTGTTTTATTTGAAAATGAGATGAAGGAGAAAGGGGAGGATGACAACACCCTGCCGTTGAGGGAGAGTGGGGGAGGAGTACGAGAAAGTGAGCAGGAGAGGAGCGAGCGGGAATTAGCTAGCATGTTAGCTCGCTAGCCGCTTCTGCACCGGGCAGTGCTACTATTAGGGATGCTAGCCGGATGCCAGAGGAGGGCCCCGCAACCAGTCTTGATAAGTACCCCTCAGAACAATTTGGCAAAAAAACAAATAACAGCAACAATAACAAAATGCAAAAATAACAACAACAACAACAACAACAACAGACGGGTTGTGCTTCTTTGAAAACATCAATGGTGAGTGCTTTTTTTTTTTTTTTTTTTTTAAACTGGGCTTAGATGCTAGCTTGGACTTGTGATTGCTGTCAGCTACTCCACTCTCTCCGACATCAGGCCTCTGCTCGTGTATGTTTGTGTCTGGGGATCAGCGTGTGCTCGTCTGGGTCATGTGACTGTCCATCGTTTTGTCTTGGTGAACCGGTGAGTGTTCCTTCAAGTCCAGCAGGACCGCTGTTTCGTGGATCAAAAAAACAACAAACTACTCTGGCAGATTAGGGGTGGATGCACACATCATTTCAGATTGACTGCACATTCTGTGGACATTCTGAGTACTGCGGATGTTCCGGCGGTCTACGGCTGTGAATGGAAGAAGAGATAAGCCATCAATCATCACTTTCCTACCCGCATTAGATCTTGACGCTGTCAGTGCCATAAACGTTGTAGCCTTCCTTATAGGTGCCGTAGTTGGGTGGGTGTCTAGGGGACAGCAGGTTGAAATGAGGGATGTGTGTAGGAGAAGACACACTGTGTGTGTAGTTTCCTGTGTTCTGGGAGGACAACAGCGTGTTGACTGCCACCTTTACAACAAAAATAAAATCATTATTACTCAGAGTCCGTACGGAACGATGAGGATGGTTTTACAAATACTGACACACGAGACCTGATGAGCAATGGAAGGGGGATGACCGTGGACCTTTTTGTACAGAGTAAAGTGTACCTTGAAATAAAAACAATACACATACTTGAATTGTTCACCCAACATGCAAATAAGGAAATATCTTGGTAATGCTTTTATCAAGGTAAACGCTAAAAAAAAAAAAAGGAACAAGAATTCCACGGAGGGAACATGGTGGTGATGGTGAACTGCTCAGAGTGAAGCGATTCAATTGCAAACTACGCGTGGATCGGTATGGAGTTTCCGTGGCTCAGGTGTGGGTGCGAGACCCTGGCTGTTTCCTAAAAGCACACAGAGGCACAGGTCTAATGATTTAATGACATTTCCTGTTCCAGCTTAGTTGGTCCTAAATAGTGTATGCGCGAGTTACATATTATAATCAACGCAAACGTTGGAGCCTGTTAAAATGCTGACCTATGAACAAAAGTGTTTGAGAGTTTACAAGTGAAACTTAGTGTAGAGTGACATAATGCTGTCAATGATCTGAGGGCTTATGTGTTTTCTTCCATTCATTTGAGAATATTTTTTTTTTGCTGCCCTCACAAAGCGTCAGAGATCTGTTTCATTTAAAGCAGCTGATCCTCATCAACAACATTCTCAGTATCAATGACACCTGTTTGCATTTCTATATGTTTACCCTGGGGTGAATGTTTCAATTATACAGGGACGTTTACACTGATATTGACTTTAATATTGTGATACAAACAGCTGTTTGTAAGTTAGATAAATTTGTTGATTTGGAACCGTGTAAAAGTCTTCATTGTGTGTCATTTTTAGGACACAAGAGAACTGTAGAGTCCTAACCAGCGGTGTTTTACTTAATATTGTACACGTGCTCAGCACTGAACCGACAGCTGATGGTTCATGTAGCCACCACAGTTCATCATCACAGGTTCCTTTGGTTATTTTTGTGCAATATTCAAGTGGATTCATGATTTTTTGATGATTGCACACTGCTCTCTGGTAGAGAGAGACACGACAGAACACACTCCGATTACTCTACTGATTGATAGAAAATGATCAGAAAGAGGGGGTCTTGTAAGTATCACACACCCTACGAGCCTTAGAGAGAGATGTAAAATAAAGGGGTGGGTCACACGTGGGTTTGATAATCGAGGTGATCTTAAGACCTTAACAACAGACATCCACCAATACTAATACAGTGTGTCAAAACAGCAACTTTGCGAGAATGTGTGGCCCCAGCAAAGTACCAGACGCCCTCAAGTGTAAAAAAAACTTAAGACTGCACTGCAGGACCACCTAACTCAACCTTAGCCTGCAGTGCAGAAACAGCACAGATGACGGCCTCACTGCCCACCCTTCACAACATCCTGGACAGTATGTGGATGTGTCCTCCATCAGCCCTCCAGCCTCATCACGTGTCTGCCCCGGAGGAACCCTTTCCTCTCTTCAGCTGCCACTCATCCCTGCTGCACCTGATTTGTTCTATCCATATAGTGTGAGTTATACTCAGAAGTGGTCAGATTAACACTGTGATCAGATCTCAGTCATAAGCACCCTTCTGAAAATACAATTGGAGGTCTTAGTGTTTCAAAAATGGATGAAGTTCATCCGTGGAGCAAGGAGGAGACATGAACCACCTAACTGTCCATCAGATGAAATCCAATCAGCGGGCAGTCATGAGCATAATAATAATAATTATATATATATATATAACGTTTAGTGCAAGTTGTAAATGCAAGTCCTGACATTGGATGACATTAACCAGATAATATATCTGAATACAGAGATTGATATAAGAAACACAGAAAACCTGTCGTGGGGTTCAATACAGAAATGTTCCGAGTTCAATATTCTGATTCTGAGGTTGTTGGCGAGAATACAACATATTTCAAACGTCAGTGTCGTCCCTCAGTAGTTGTGAAGGACAGGCATCACCGTGGTGGCCCGGTATAACGCAGTGTAACAGTGTCAAATGTCAGTTTGTGCAAGAACAAACTTCCATTGAGTTGACTCTGATGAATGAAAATGGAGGAGCAGCTTTTGAAAAGTACCTTCAATTTTTTGGCCTCGACGCGACTCTTATAGCAGAACTCCACCAGCGCCACCATCATAGCCAGACCGAGACCTCCGACCAGGATGTAGAAGACCCCTGCGACGTTACTGAGAGACAGGGCGCTGGTCTTCTCCTGACACACACACAAACAAAGAAAGAAAGATAGAAATAGAGAAAGAGAGATTGTTAATAGTGAGCCGTGCCACCAATACAACAATCATATCTACATAAAAACGACTTTTATGGTCAAACCCCGATCTACGCTCATACATTAATGTGCACACTGCTGCACGGGTAGAGCCCCTTCATCTGTCACTGTGTGAACCAGTGTTTGTAAACCTGAGTGTGTGCGTGTGTTTGTAGAAAATGAGTCCTAGGAATGAAGAAGTCAGGGCCAAAATTCCATGTAAGAATGTGATGTAAAGTGAAGACAATTTGGCAGGAATAATCGGATTAATATCAGATTAAACTCAAGCTCCTTATAGTTTACAATGTTTATAGATGTTATAAATAAACAGTGAGAGGCACAAGAGATGAGATGGTCATCACAATACATCCCCTGTCCAACCAGAGCTTTGAACAGACAGACAGACAGACAGACAGACGGACAGACAGAGATTAGTGTGTCGTACACAAACCAGTGGAATATTCAATAGGAGAGAAAGTCAGGGACGTGTTATACAACAGACAATCATGCACGTGGGTTTGAACATTAGAACGAGTGTAAAGAGTGTACTGTCATCGTCGGAGTCAGTCTTCACCCAAACAGATAACAGCTACTTCATTTGTATGTCAGCTGAACTATCCATTAAACGCTGCAGCTCAAAAACTAACACCTGGCACTGAAGATGTCGCAAATCAATGCTGTTGTTTGTTTTTCCTCAGCAGACTCATTATTTTGTAACAAATTCGATTCACTGTTACAATTATCTCCTCTTGTATTCGCTGTAGCTCGTCCTTTATATTAATTGCCTGTGTTGGTGCAGGCCTTGTAGCATTGTTTGCTAACTAAGGCCGCGCTGTCGGAGGGTTCACACTTTTCGTTAAAAACAAATAAAGCCACATCCCCGCTCTGCAACTCCGCTCGTTCACTCGCTGCAGGCAGCCAACTCCAACGACAATCAATTACATGACCACCATCTTTCTTTTACCATGCTGAGTTAATAAATTGCTACCCTAGCAAAACATCTCCAAAGTCTTTCGTGACTTGCATCTGTCGTGAATAATTATGAGTTCAGGCTACGTAACTCTACCTCTAACCACAAACCTTACTCTAAAATGTATGAACTTGTTGGGAACGCAGGTCGGAAAACACTTCAAGGTTCTGCTCTCGCTCGCTCTGATGACAGATCCTGCTGGTACGCACACACGCTCACGTTGTTATTACCAGCTACGCTACCGTCTTAGTACTGGAGCCTCTCTGACTGATTATTAACATGGCCAACAATCTTCCACCTTATCGGAATGGACACAAGTGATGCCAATTAGGTGCCGACAGCTTGATGATGTAACGTGTCGAAACATACTGGATTCACCCCATATACAGTATGTGTTAGCCAAGTCTAGCTAAGTGTTAGCTTTCTACAGAAACTTGGTAAACTTGGTAAGACAGCTAGTGTTATGAGTAGATGATCCGGAGCTACTGATGGCAGCATCGACAGTAGCAGCAGATCAGTGGACACTCGGGGACACACGGTGACTAGAGGAGGAAAGTGCTGTTTTCCTTTTAAGAAAAGGAAAGAAGAGTTTGACCAGGGTACCTAGGTTTAGGGACATTTTGTCTTTACCGGTCTCAAAGGTGGCAGTGATTTAGAGTCGGGAAATAAAATGAGGAAAAAGTCTGCGACTGCCTGGGTTAGATTTATCGGATTGGTGGTTTGTCACGGCGTGCAGACACCGGAGTTGCTCTGCTTATCGTGGAGCCAAATGATGGAGACCTGTTGATGTGGGTGGGGCTGCAGTTTGACGGAGGTATCGAAGGACAGAGTAACGCTACGGTGGTGCCAGGGTTAGCTAGCTCAATAGCAACCGGATTACTCACGACTCAAACGGGGACACACCAGGGTGGGACAGTTGACTTAAAAAGACATTATTAGAATCACGAGCGAAACGTGAACGCTATGAAAATGGTCAGGAGGACAACTGTCAGGAAGAGGCTCTGTGAGCACGGAGTCTTTACCGTCCTGACGACCCCCGGACAATACAATCACCATCTCAACGACAGAGATTGTTGTTTTCTTAAGGCGTAAGAGCAGCAGAACCATCGTTGAAAAGGAGGAAGACCAACGAGAGGAAGACCAACAAGTCTCCAGCCGCTTTCGTCATCTGGTCCCCTTGTAATCCAAACTAATACTGGATTGGTGCTAGATGGATTATATGTCTGCCAATAATGCAGTGAAAAGTTCTCATGAAGCGAATTCTTCCAATATATATGTTTAAATCTAGCTTTTTTTGGTGTTGACTCAAGTTATGGGGGCTGAGAGTTTCCAAAGGGGGTCCAGATGAAGCAGCAGCAATGAGGACGGACTTGGTGGTTTTCCACATAGAACGGGTTAACTTTACTGTGTTACAGGCATAGACACTCTGTTCATTTCATGCACATCTACAAATAACCTAACTCCACGTCACATGCAGGATCCACAAACACACATGATTCAGTGTGGTGTGTGTGTGTGTGTGTGTTACATGTAAGAACAGACAATGTGTTTGAGCCGTACACAGATAGAACTAACCTTCCTGGTGGAATCCTTGACGCCTCACTCTCCTTTATCGTACCACCACTTGTTTTTCATCTTGTCTAGGGTCGCCTGCTCATTCACTTTCATGGTTTACTGGCAGTCTTTAATGGGAATAACATAAATAACATCATTATCAATGTTATCTTATGTTATTAGTGAGGAAGCGGTTCTCAAACTCTGATCCAGCAAGGACATGTTTATGTGTTCAACCTGGGCCGAAAAGTTCTCGCCCACAACGAAAGAGAGCGTTTCACCACCATTCTACTCAAATTTTGACCAGCTATTGAAACCCATGACGGTTTTAGGGTGCTGGGTATTTGTTGATTTGCAAACAGAGAATGAGAACCTCCAGGCCAGAGCCATAGATGGGTTGAGTTTGTCTGCAACACAACTCAGTAACTCTACACTGATGCAGTCTGTTCTCACCTGAGCCCAGCCCGCTGCCTTCCCACAAATAGGCCACAGCTGCACATGGTGTACGTGTGTGTGTGTGTGTGTGTGTATGTGTGTGTGCAGTGGTATTAACCTTGCTTTCCCCTCCTCCGCTGCCGCACTCGCCCTTGTCATACCACCACTTGTTTTTCAGTTTGTCCAGCAGACCTTGCTCGTTCAACTTTAACACCGCCAGGTTCACTGCATTTCTATATGAACACAGTGGCTGTTAGCAGTTCAGACGTTAGCATTATCTCACAGATAAGAAAAATAAGAAAGATGTCAACGACGGCTCATCGCGTTAATCTTGAGAATGGACTCTTGTGATGCATTGCTTTTCTTATGAGCGAGGTTTGAAATGGCTTACTGAATGAACCAAGCACAGAGCCAAAATGAGCAGGAATGTGTCTGTCATTAACGATGATACATGGATGTGTCAACGTGCACAGACACCGCTGACACGCAGAAAGGTTCCTCACAGTTAGTGACGCGCTCTTATAATCTGAATCGGTTATTAGCATCAAAATCAGGATAATCATACGCTAGTTAATAGCTCATAACTACGTGTTATGATCAACCTAAGTGGCACTTAATAACATCTTATCTCAATATTTACTCAGTATAATGCTAATCATTATATTTTGTTCAATAAATACAGTTTGAATTGTACACCAAGTCATCAGACCATATGCAATCTGATACTACTTCATCGTGTAATAAATAGTTTGTTATAGTTTGTATATAGTATATATTTGTACATAGTTTGTTTTGTGTTGCCTCGTTCAAGCTCGTCTAACATGTGATTAAAATGTTCATTCTGACTGAACGTGTGCAGTAAATATAAACATGTTCAAGTATGAAGCAGACCTGGGCTTAGTTCACCACGTATTTAACTCTAAATGGGTTTCATAAGCACTTTTCTTTTTTTGAGTGAACTGAGCCCAGTTCAGACATTTCGTTAATTATCAACAGTGAACATAAATCATGCTAGGAGCAGAGACATGGGACATGTCCTACAAGCATGTTTCTCTGCTTCTCACATGTCCTTGTGACAGACAGGGTTAGACTCAGAACTCCATTAAGTGACATGCTGCCCTCTAGTGGTCAAAAATCACTTGGTGAAGATTTAACTTAAAGCTTGACAGTCGGAAATTTGTGCAGAAAGAGATAAAGATGAGAACGAAAGACAGGGCAGAGTGAGAGAGAGACCAGGAGGAAGGACAAGAGAGCAGACAGGGCAAGGAAGAAAGATAAAGAACGGATGGAGGGAGCAGAAATAGCAAAGACAAAAGATAGATGATGATAAAGAGCTTTTCCACGTCACATGCAGCACACATGCACAGAATCGCTCGATCACTCACTCGCATAAGTATTCTGTAGTACACTATACAGCAGAATATACATTATGCAGTATTTATGTTGTGTTAAATTTTGTAGAATTATTTTCTTTCCAGGTTATAATCTCTGCTGATAATAATAATAATAATAAAATATGTTTGCACAATGTTGAGATCATTGAAAACCTTGGAATTATTTAAACTTAACAGCTACAAATCTTCAATGAAATTGTTTCAGCTTTTCTTTACCAGACAGTAAAGTCCCCTGTCAAATATTTGTCATTGTCAATCATATGAGCATCAAGTATCAAACCATATTTCTTTCTTTCTTTCTCGCAGTTTATAGCCATCCATCCATCATCGCCCAAATAACCCTCTTCCAAGTCTTCCTTCTGGAAGGGGGAGGGAGGGTTCCCAAGCCAGATGGTATGTATAATTCCACCAATTTATTCAGGATCTGCGCTTTATCTCCATCTCACAGTTCGGTTGGCCCAGAATACCTCCATGTATAATAGCTATCCTAGTTACATAAACCAAACCAGGCTCAGGTTCACAGTTTGTGCTTAGATTGACAGTCTGAGCTTCTGTTGGCATTGGAATCAGATGATGGTTTGTTTTTGGTTGCTGGGTGGTGGTTTGACTGACAGGTTTTGCTTACGTTGATAGGTTAGGGGCCGGGGTTCTAGTTAGGATGATAGAATGTGGTTACATTGGCGGCCTTGGTTAGGTTGATGGGTTGTGCCTAAGTTAGCATAGAGTGGTTATGTTGACAGATAGTGGTTAGGTTGGGCCCTTCTCTTAGGTTCATGGGTTATAGTTAGGTTAGCAGGGTGTATTTGGGGGCTATGGTAAGGTCATTATTTTGTTTGCTGGTTTAACAAGGCTGACAGGATGCGGTTGGTTGACAGGATGTGGTTGGTTGATCTCTCTGAACTGCCTGAGTTTCTCATCTTTTCTCTTATGTGTTAAGGGTCTTTTAGGGGAGGTTTCCTCTGTCTTCTTGGAGACTTTGGGCTTGGTCAGGACAGTTGATTTGTGGGCCTGTAGAGCGTTTGGAGACACTGTAGCTATGTCATATTGGGCAACGCAAATAAACTTGCCTTGCTCCATATTTCATCATATTCATCCTGCCAACCAAATGATGAGAAAAGCTCCATGGGAGGTAAGAAGACGTGAGAGGAGGCAGGAAAGCAATATATTTCATATTTCTTTGAAATATGAATATGTTCCCTTTTTGGTTTGTAAACACTCCACGTTACTGATTGTTGCTTTGGATTGAACAGAAACTGTGAAAAACTAAAATAATGGCGCTGGAGTTATTACACAAAAATAGAGGAGTCATAGTCGTATTTTGCATCCCTGCCAATCCGACATTTGGATACTGATGTGAGCGTGCTCAGACGTAGATGTTGAGTCAATAGTTTACTTGACTCGTTTACTCCTGTGAATACACAAACTTCAGATCATCATCATCGTACTGCTGACCTGAGGAAAAGTCTAGGACTGATTGTAGATCATTAAGCCCAGCTGTATCCCAATATGCTGACTTGCTGACTCCACGCTTGGACGGTATGAGTGTGGAATGTGGGAGTGTGGACAGAATGAGCCCCCAGGTGAGGTAACTTCTGTCCTGGACCTGAAGTTAGGCTTCTGTCTCCACATTACAGTTAGCTGGCCGCATCCTTTATATACCATGTACTTTTTTTAAGATGCCAGTTAAGTGCAGTAGGCCCACGTGCTTTCAAACAGTTAGACAGTTATACATATCATCGTTATTTCACTACAAACACTGAGACTAACTGACATGCTTGATTTTTTTGAGGAGGAAAATTTGGAGGAAAAATGTGTTTTTGATGGATTGAAGTTTTTTACAATTTGTGAAAATTCTCATTCTCATTCCACGCGAATGGTCCAACTTTCGCTTTTACTTTAAGTGGAACTTTAAAAGTGTGTGGAACTTTGCTGTATTGGTGGTAAACATTTCTTCTTTGTGTCGCCTGTATGTAATGTCAAATTAAATCAGAAGACCAAGCACACACGCACACACACACACAAACATATAACACCATTAGTCAAAGCCCTTTAGGCAACACTTAATGCAGACCATTAAGGGACAACCCCGCTTTAAACACTTTAAACTCATATCATTTCTCAATGTTTCAATATTACATTGAATAAATATTAGCAACACATCCTTTATGTTAAGATATGTTGTTACGTCCTAGTGAGACAATTGTCCCACACGTGAACAGTGCGAAAGCCGCATTCTGTTCTTGTAAAGTGAATTGTTCATTTCAGACCTGCAAACCAGAAGTTTGAAGTGTTTAATATCCCTCCCCCACTAATCATGGCCACCACCGCTAGCCTGCAAGCCAGAGATGGGAACCATGGAAACAATACAAACCACAGAAATGACGTCATCAGGGTAGGTGGATTATTATAACAACGTGTAAGCCACCATCTCCCATTCATCACAGTTGCATACTGCAGCACCCGCTTTGATCTGAGACTTTGGACAACAAGACATCATTCCGCATCGTTTCTAATGTAGTTCTACAAAGGCACCGTCCAAACTATTTCAGGTCAAGGTCAAGAGAACGCTTGTGGAACTTTTCAGGATTAAGGGCTCTATTTTTGTGATGACACCACGGCAAGAATTGCGTCCTTTAGCCTCCGCATTGATGTGGCGTAGGCATTTTGGTGACTCAACTTGCAGCGCCGTGGGAGGAGAAGCGCCCATGAGGTGTCACTGTAGATTAGAGTGACATACGGAATTCACTTTGCATTATAATTCAGTCTGATTAAATGATGCCTTGGTGCTATTTGTGCATCTTTTCAATGTGATGCATGACTTGCAGACATCTAATGCGCATTTGGTTCATTTGTTGACAGGTAAGAGGGACTAGACTGCAGTTTGGTGCTGTGAATGGTAAATGGCAGTGCGGGCTGGGCAGCATTGTTATACTGATCCACCCACCTTAATGGGGATCCTTTTGGTGTGGCAATGCCGTAGCCTTTGGAGTCCAAGTTGCCTCCGACTTTCATGGTGTCGCAGGGTTTCCTCTGCTCAATGTACTCGTTCATGGTTGATTCCAACAGGTAAGCATACTTCCCTTTGGACTTCCTGACACGCAGCACACCCTCAGACGTTTTCTTGACAAAAACGGATGGTTCTGCTGATTTCATGTACTGCCACATTTTGTCAAATAGGGCGATCTTAGAACGCTGAAAGACAGGGACAGACAGGCAGACGGGAACGGTTAGACAGTTAGACATCGAGGCAATCTGGGACCCATCTATACATTTGTTCTGTTATTGTTGCATCTTAAGGATTGAGTGTAGCATCTCTGAGTGCACTTCTAGTTCAACACTGCGAAGACAAATGATGACTGCTGGATGTGAGGGCGTGGTGTTTCCTGCTCACCCTAAAGAACTCCTTGGTCGATCCAGAGTCTAGGGTACCATACGCGATCTCTGTCTGTTTGGCTAGGTCCTCAGCTCCCTCTATTGGAGAAACCATCCTCTCTACAGTCAAGAAGGCTGCTAAGTTAGCAGTGTAGGAGGAGATGATGATTAATGTAAAAAACCACCACACACCACCCACTATCCGCCCCGAGAGAGACCTGTGGAGAGATGGAGAGAGAGAGAGAGCGAGAGAGAGAGGCAGTGAGACAGATACATAGACTGACTCGCATACATGCACACAGTCAGTCAGAGGGACAGTCAGTTATGGATTTATTTCAACAATATTCAGTGAGGTGAATCTCGGATCAGGGGAACACAAAGAAGCGTAATGTGTTTAAACCTTGGTGAGATGTCACAACCCTGTCGCATAAATGCACCCAATGAGAACCAAAGAGAGTTGAAGATTCCAAACTCGTTGGTGGATTCAGACGTTAGTGGCAACGCTCCATCTTCGGGCTCCTCCAGCTGCCATTCGTAGGGGCTGAATCTGGAAACCTATGGGACACATGACACTTGTTTTGACATCATACCGTTTGTTGGCAGCTGTCCGTTAAAACCAAATGACCAAATGAAACCAAAAATGTGATAAACATACCTACAGTGCTCTGATACTCTAATGGAACAGGTAGAATCCACAGGAAGGAGTTTGGCCTGTCTATCTCCTGAACACGCTGGCATAACCCATTTTTTTATTCTTTTAATGCTATCCCCTGTCAGTGTCATCAGAGGAAGACATGGTATCTCTTATTATGCCGATGACAGCTATATGCAGTATTTCAGGTGCTTCTGATGTCAGCGCACCAATTGACGATAAAACCACCATCAATGAGAACAATATTAAATAATAACACTGATGCTGACTCGTCAATTCCATTGTCACATCACAATCGCAGTGTGGTTCAACCGTAGCCACCAGACAGGACATCTGCAGTCTTCGCTGCATCATCCGCTCAGCTGAACAAATCCAAAGCCAGAAACCCAGCAATGAAAGTCATCTCTGATCCCTCTAACGCTGAACACACACTCTTTCAAATTCTCCCCTCTGGGTAATGAGACGGCTCCAGCAAAAACCACCAACTCAAACAACTAGAGGCTCATTTGTGTTCTCTATATGTGCGGAAACTGATATGTCCGTTTCAAACATTATAACCGCCACTGCCCTCGTGCTTCAGTGCGTCTTCTACGTTGGTGTGGATGTTGCGCAAAACATCCAATAGAGGTCAGTTCAGAAGGCTCCGTCCGTGTCTGTACTTAACGTCCACCATAAATGAGCCTGTAGCCAGTTTCTTCCCCCACTAACCACAGTTGTCAATATCACTAATCAGTCTCTGTATATAGGTCTGTACATATACTGTACTGGTCTTAAGTCTTGGTCCCCCTATCCAACCTGGTGTTTGGTGTTCTTTTTCCCAGCAGTCATTCTGACAGTAAATAGTGATGAAAGTCGGACAAATCCAGATTATCAATGACATTAATTAGGGCTCCATTCCATTTAGGTTGAAGAGAGCCTGGTTCAAAGGGGGGGTCCCACTAAATCCTGGACCCTTTAGTCTATGGAAGCTGTTCTTTTCTGATTTGATTTTTAATACCACAGACACATTTCCTGTATTTCTGGTTGGATTCTGATAAACACATAGAGAGCATTGATAAAATAACAAATCTCATGGGGGACATAGACTTTTGCACAGTACTGTACGTTTATCTCATAGTCGTCTTTATAGTTTTATTGTCATCTCTTACAGTTGTATCTATTTCCCTTTCTTAGTACCCAGTGGGCCGCCTTACTTTCAAAGTGTCAACATAGCCAGTTGTCCTTCCGAGTTTGTAGCTGAAAATGGGACGATGCAGCTCTGTTCTCAAAGAACGGAAAAAGGACACGGATATGTGCCAATAACCACGCTGGCAGTTTTTGTTTGAATAATCGAATTGAGACAGCCTTCATGTCGTAAAGGTGAAAACAATGCACTAAAACTGAGACAGAGCCAAACAGTCACTTTCATTTATCTCCCAGATCCAACCAAGAGCCACGTACCAGAAAGAGCACAACACTGACTCCGATGTAGGCGAAGACGATACACATCCAGATCTCATACGCCAGTGGGTCCAGGAAAGAGAAGACTCCTGGCTTGGATTTCTGTGGCTTTTTGATCATGATAGAGATTCCCAAGGACATGAAGGGTTTGGAGAAATCTATCACCTCCTCCCGAACAAGAGTGATAGTCAGAGGAGCGACGGCGATATCTGCTTTCTGTTAGAGAGACGGCAGGAAAACACAAAGAAGTGACAATAATGAATCATTGATTCAAGATGCCACATTTAATGATTATGTATTGTTAATCTTGGGGTTAGACCTTCCACAAGCTCTGGAATGACATTGGAAGGCACTAGGGGTGAAGGAACAGTTCACAGTAGGGCAGTTGGGCAATGGAAACAACAGCCTGAAGAGAAACTCAATATTTTTGATGAACCACTCAGAATAACTCTACGCTAGCAGCCCAACACTTTAGCTAAAGCGTGTGTGTGTGTGTGTGTATGTGTGTGTCTCACCCCATACACCAGCTCGCCAACCATTCCATTCCAGATCTTGGTTTCTGCATCTCTTGCTCCATATTTTCCATCTCCAACGATCCTCAGCTGGTAGCGTATTCCACAATGCTTTGCGATCTCTGCAGCCAGGTCAACGCAGTAGCCTTAACGTTTAAAATGTCAAAAAGGACAAAAAAGGACAACCTTAGTTTGCTGCCTTCAAACTTTAGGTGTTGGCAAAACCTTTTATCAGAGTAATTTAGCGGTTCAGACAGGATTAGCTGGCAGCCGTTGTCGTGTGAGTAAACATCCTTACCAGCTGGGTAAGGTTAGGGTGAACACCCAAACCACAAGGATGAGTTGATCCTTACAGGATAACATCCTACAGATGGACTCCCTTAATTGCAGTGGGGTTTTAGTAGGGATCAACAAATGTTTCTGAACTTTTGACTTTTTCGTTAATTAAGATGTTCATTTTTGTATTTCACAATGTGCCTCTAAGTCTTGATAAAAATGACCCATAGTTCAGTCAGTAAGGGCAAAAATCTCTGAGCATCTTAAGACTCTGTGAGGGTGGAGCTGGCATGTGTGTCTGTCTAAAAATAAAAATTGAATATTTTCCATTTCCACAAATTTCACTGCATACTAAATATTAAAACCATTAACAATGAAAAATAATTAAAAGTAAAAGTGGAAAGACACACACAAACACAAACACCTACCTTCATAACGGTCATTGTCTTGAAACAGCTCTGCGTTCTTCTTCAACATTACATAAGGGGCTTCCTACACACACAAACACGCACACACACACACACACACACACACGGTTTCTCAGAGCTGATTTATAGATCCCATTAATCGGTTATAATTCAATCAACAATTCCTTCTTCTTTACAGTCGATGTGAATCTGACCAACGACCGTTGCTGCGATGTGTTTACTCTGTCAGACTGCTGCGGCGTGGTTGAAATAATCTCAGTTGATGAAACAGTCTGATCAGGACCGTGGTTACTGTTTGCCTTATATAATAACATGCAGTCAGAAGGAGGGGGTGAGCACCATGATCCTTTTTTTTTTTGCTTGTGTTTGTGATATCTGCTCAGATCATAACTGCAGTTTTAAATCGCTTTGAAAACAGTCTTGGTTTGTTTGCTTTAGGCTGATGCAAAAATGACACATTTGACACGAAAAAGTCAGTAATTCTCTCTGCTCTGGTCTGTGTACTGATGAGTGGTCTCTGTCTGTTTCTGTATCTGCCTGTCTGTGTCCGTCCACATGTCTGTCTGTCTAAACCATCTTCTTGTGTTCTTGAGGTTCAGTCATGAGACTGTTCAGAGCTCTAAAATCTTGTTTTCTTTACCAGGATGGTTGTCACAACCACCGTCTTGTTTTCCATGGCCATCGTGTCATTCGGGTAAAGGTCCGACTTTGTCACCACCATCTTATCCACCTCGTTCCAATAGCCAATCTATCAAAGAGAGAGACGGAGAGAGAGAGAGAGAGAGAAAGAGGTCACACACACATACTGTAAGTATAGCTGTGTGCATTTGTGTGTGTGTGTGTGTGTGTATATATGTGTGTGTGGGTGTGTGTTACCTTCACAGGTCCGTTGTTTTTCAACTCCATGATGCTCACTGAGTAGTTGACTCTCTTCCCATACTGGTCAAACTGAATATTTCCCGTCAAACCATCTGCACGCACCTACACACACACACACACACACCCTTTGTCAGTAGTGGAAAAGTTAGTGTCATGGAGCTGGTCACTCGGCTGCTGTTGTGATTTCATGGAGACAGGAAGTGATGAGCAGTATGTTTTTAGTTGCCCCAGTGCACCAGTTGTAGCATCTGTTGTACCAATGAGACAAAGTAGAGATACTAGTGGGTGTCATCTTGAAATGATGTGCTAACATCAATGCCATGAATATAGAGTAGTAAATTATTGGCTGAGGACGCAACCAAGTCAAATCCATACACACCCAGAGGCAAACCTCGGGGTTATCGAGCCAGCTGGTAGCAAAGTGGAGCAGTCATAAACACACACATACATTAATAATATATGTGTGTGTGTTTGTTTGCTCATAGTGGTCTGTGTTAGAATTGTAGATGTGACCCGGTTGAATCACGGTGGTGTGAGAGGCTTCATGTCTCCGCCTCTACATCGGTGTGGCCACATCCTCCTCTATACAAAATGGGCCCATATGGGTCGGTGTGGATATTCTCACAAAAAGTTACTTTTTATAAACAGTTACATCGAAAGTGGAGCAAGCAACTTTCAAGCCTGGTTATAAAGGGTTATAAATGTGGCCGCTGATGTTTTGGACCTCCGCCAACTGTGGTTACAGTTATGGGTTTGGGTTTGTCTGGACAGGAAGGAGATCATCGTCTTTGTGTTGGCTGGGATCTGTTCCTATGGTTACCTGTTTGAGAGCCCGCTCTATCTCCACCCCTTGGGCCCAGGGCACTGCAGGATTGGCAAGACAGTCTCCACTGTTGCCACGGCGACTCATGTCTATTCGCTGCTTGTGGAGGAAACGGAACGCCTCGGTCATCACGTGGACCGCGTCGTATGTGAGGGCAGATGTGTACTGGAACATATAGACACACAAAAAGCAGCGGGAGTTGACAAAGAAGATGGAGTACTTCTTGTTCTTGATTGGTAAGTTGTGAGCCTACCAGTGAAAATTGAACTCCGTGTCACTTTCAGTCATGAAATACAAGAAGAAGACCATTTACACGCTCAGGAGAGTGATGTTATAACCGACGCAGCTCGTCTGTGATTAAAGTCTGGATCTATGCTCTATTATTGTATCGTCCAACAAGTTATCATGCACATTGCCATTTTTCTTCATATCAAAGTCCTGATACACTATTACACCATGATTACATCCTGGCAGGGAGGAGTTGATGTGACTGTGTCCAACACTCTCCCACTGGCGGGTCGGCAGTGGCGGCCGAATCACTGCCCATCTCCTCCTCCCGACTTGAGCTTGGCTCCTCTCTCCTGCTACATAAGGAGTCTCTTTCTGCTGACTCCCCCATCCTACGAGCTGCTCCTTATCTCTCATTCCCTGTTATTCTGATAGCTGTGAGAATTCTCCACACTGATTGGTCAGGCAATCCTCTATCCTTTCTCTCGCTATCCTCGCCATCCTTTGTCCCTGCAGTCCTGCAGGCGGTACAGGAATTTGGGTCTCTTCCTTTCAAAACCCTGGTCACATCTTCTTCCCGTGGGTGCCTCCCAGGTCTACCTTTATTTCCCACGATTGCATATATAGTAGTCGGCTGTTTCTGGTTGTTGCCGTGGTTGGTGGCTTTTCTTCATCCCTAACAAACTTTATCCCATGTGGTTGACGTTTTGTACACCTTTCTTGCTCAAGGGTCAGGAGTAGATTGTCATGGAACCGTCTATATCTTCCTTGAGTGAGTGCTGGTTCTCACACTGACAAGGTGTGCGCCTCACATAGCTTGCAATGGGTCTTCACTCATGCCCAACTTGTGCAAGTTCACTATAGTTGGTAGCATGTCATATACTGATAGCAGCCTTGTGGTCTCCTTTGGTCCAGGCTCCCCGGGACTCTTCATCCTTCTTCCTCCAAGTTCCGTACTTCCTCTTGAATCATTGCTCTTCCCTTCTTGATGTCTTCCTTTGCATGGTATCCCGATGATGTCAGGTATCTTCAACATGTTTTCTACTTGTGAGACAGAGGTGTTAGCTGCTCACTTGCGTCCTGATCTTGTAGTGATGCCTGCATGTCTGACTCCTTCATCCTGAGAGTCTCTGTGTGTCATTAAGACTCTGATTTTTACAGATAGAATATCAGCGCAACTCTAAACATTTCTCTTCGCACAGTATAATCTTTAAAGGCATTTGGGATCATAATTGTAAGAGCTGCTTCTCAAGCCCCATCTTCATCACCAATCCCTGGTCTCTTTACCCCGAGGTAATGAAATCAGCCACGGTGAAAGGTTCTTAACAGGGTTAAGAGCGACACTCGAGGTGCAGGTCACTGAAGCCCTCTTCACTACTGGTGACCCACCCACTGGTAGAAACAAGTTGACCACAACCCAGACGCTGACACTCCCAAATTTGTATCTGTATCTCAGTCAGTTTTAGGCAGTAAAAATGATAAACAACTCAAATCAGTCAGTTGTTCAGGACTTACTATGGCCCCCTGCTAGAGTGGATAAAAAGCACATAACTCACCTGGGCGGAGCTTAAGTCCTCAGATGAGTCTGAAGTCTGATTATGGAGGAGTCACATGATAACATACCTCAACCCTGAATAAGCAGGTGATTGTTCCTGCAGATCAACGTGTGCGTGTGTGTGTGTGCACGTGTGTGTGTGTATATGTGGGGGAGGGGGGCAGCAGTGTGTTCCGGAGAAATCAACTCAAGCCAGCTCCATGTACTCACCCTGATCCTAATGTCGGCTCCAGGATACTCCTTCTCCTCCAGAGCCTCCCATCGCTGGTCAAACTTAGCCACCACAGGG
>OMNV01009107.1:0-17847 GCA_900303265.1 Brotula barbata | reverse complement strand
TGTGGGGGTGGGGAATAGGGGTGATTTGCCATCCCACTTATCAACAATTAAGAGCTTTTAGATGTCATCAGTATGTCACACAGGGACATCAAATGAATCAATCAATAATCTATGTTGCACAGTGCCAAATAAATCAAAGGAAAGGTAGTTTTTCCTTGTGTCCTGGCATTTACACCACTGTGACTGTTTTTTTTTTAAAGAAATGCAGCCTCACCTTTGCCAATGAGCACGCCAATTTTGGAGTCCAGTAGGCGCTCTGCTCGGCCACAGTTGCGTGTCACCAGCTTGAGGACAGGAAGGAAAGGGCGAACGTCGCATAACCGGCGGGTTTCGTCTTCGAGCTCCTCGTGCACGGCCGCCTGGCTGACACATTCGAACATGTGACTCTCCATCTCGCCCAGGGCGGGAAAGAGTGGGAACTTCTGAGCCTGCTTCCATAAGAGCTGGAAGAGAGAGGATGAATTCACTTGGTGTGTTTACTTGAGATTTCATTGCACTGCCTTTTGTCGTCATAAAAGCACAAGGAGAGCTGGAGGGTAACATGTCGCATCTCTGCACGAATAGGGATTGATTGATTATCATAACCATCAGCTGCATCAAACATGTCATTTTTACAGGATGCAATGGGAACATACTGTATAATACAATTGATTTTAACTTGTTGACCTATAAATGACATCACCCAAGTGTTTGAGATTCCTAAGGGCTATACACCTACTACAAGCCTTTGGATTGAGAGACCATGAACCATGAATAACACCAAAAGGTTAAGTTAACAGTTCTAAAAGAAAATGTCAATTTACCCATTTGTTTCCAGATGTAATTTAGCCATAAAGCCACCAGGACAGCATGATGGGATCTTAGATACAAAACTGTCTCATAACATGATTTGTGTGACTATTCGTGTGCCTTATGAGATAAATTTATAGATACTGCACATGCGTTCTATTATACATCTCTTTAAACACATCCAAGAACATGACCATGAATTTAATGGCTGATCACTGGTTAAACACTCCTTACTTCCAGGAAAAAAAGTAAATGAATGGTCTTTGTTGCTTTGGACAGTGAGAGCCAAACAGTATGGAAACAGTCACGTATACTGATATACTGAAGCTGAGAGTGTTTCCTTGTAAATGGTAGGCAGAGGTTGCATACATACACAGTCTGACTTGTTAGCTTTTCAAAACAACCTCTGCAGGCAGTTTTTGTCTTTTTTCTGTCTGGGAAAAACATGTTTGGTGTTTCTATCCACGTGCTGCACATATTTTCCAGGTCAATCAGTTTATGAACACTAACATCAGCTGAATGAATTCATTACATTATATAATAAATTTGAATCACCACTGAAGCAACATGATAATAATGGTGTACATGAAAGCCATTTTCTTAATGACATTTGCCACGCACCACTTCAGAACATCAGCTGCACTGAAGAATGATGTCATGATGTATTTGCATGCTTTAAGTGCTGGGCCGTCACAAACCAGACCTAATAGCCACCTTTGGCAAAACAAACATTAAGAAATGTCTGTCAACTGTGTTGACTGTTTTTTTTTGTTTCTACCTGTTCAGATTACAGTCCCAGAGGTGTAATAACTGCAGAATAACAAGCGAATCAATCTAGGTCTTCTAATCACTGATTACCTTTCATTCAATGTTACTCACCAGTTTTATGTGTTGGATAGTGGCCTCTCTTGGGACGTCCATCTGGATGTAGATACCGGTGGGCAGCAGAAAGTCCACAGTAATCTGGTCCGGAGCATGGCCGGCCAGGGGTGAGTGGTCCGCCCATATATCCAGGAGGTCTGTCATGGCAGGAGGCATGGCAAGGGGCAGCTACCTCAACCATAAGGACCTGTGGCAACAAGAAGAGTATTTTGATTTGAATTTTTCAGATGTATTAGGCCATTATGCTGATTCTCGACTGTTAAAGGCACCATTATAGCGAAGCGGCTAAACACCAAAGGCTTTCAAACTTAATGATAGAGAAGAAAACTAAAGTGAGGGGTAGCGAGCACAGACATTAACTTAATACCAGAAAGCAAATTAAGTTGTGACAACATGGATAAGCATATAGATAATGGATGGATGGATGGATATCTAACTTTTTTGTGTACACTGAGATCAATCAAACCCACAGCAATTAGCCATGTTGTGCTCAGTGTTTCCACAAATGATAATGCTTTTCTGAAAGCCTCAAAGCTCCAATCTTAATAATAATAACAATAGCAATATCAGCAACAATAATAACAATAATGCCTTTCGTAAACTCAAAGTCACTTTCCAGATCAGCAACAAGCAAGGCAAGCTTCATGTTTTCAAACAATTTAAAGTCCCTACAATATCAGTATATCAATGTGCAAAAACTTAAACAACTCAGCTGTGAAAAAGAAAATCCAGAAATATAATAAATGTGGGCCTTAATATTCAAGCATTTCATTTTAATTAATCCATTTTCAATCAGGTTTCTGAATTCCTAAACCCAGTTTCATTAACATCAAGTTGTAAAATACAGATGCTGAGGTGCCACTGTGTCCCAGAGGGGACAGTACTGAGCTGCATCCATCATGCTGAGCCTGCCCCCTAAGCAAACAGTAGGACAAAAGGTCAGTCTGCCTCCCTCTCATTTGAAAATCTGGTCCCAGGCAAGCATGTACATACATACATACATATATGGGGATATATGAAGACTACTACTAATACTACTTAGCGGCATATTTAAAATTTGAAATGAACATGAACCTATGCTTCACTTCCACCAACATACAACCACAGACAGGCTCCTAGCAAGTTAAAAATCAAATACAGCAGGAGGAGAGGAGGAGGTGCTGAAATCTGAAAATGCAGTGTGACTATGCAAACAGAGAATTCTACTCAAAGCTACTAGAACACACGTGATACACAGTGATTTGTTAACTGCATGTACTGTAGTCCCATTAAGCTGCACTGTTGGTGCCCACAGCCTGGTTTCCATTTGGGCTTGGGCCTTAACCACAGCTGCACCACCTCACCACTTCCACCTGGTTTCTCCTCATTACCTTGTCCTCAACTGCCCTTGGACATTAACTCCTCCAAAGAGGAGTGGCTTGTGGCCTACAGGCCCATCTCCATTTTCTCCCTCTCACTCTCCATTAAAAATGACAGTCCTGATTGCCTCTAATGGTCTTTCCCCTCTATGTTAAGTGCCTCAGCTTTCCTCAGATGGGCTGATGTTACTCCATGTGCCTGGAGATGGTGCAATGTCTTTGGAGTCACAGTCTCAACCACTTAACATTATCAGCCATGCAAATGGAAAGAGCCGTTTGTGAAGTGTGTGTTGTTTCAGCGTCTGACTACTCAGCTTCTCTTCAAGGGACTGTGGAGACACTGCAATAGTTAAAACAACAACCAGTCACACACATATTTCTTATTTAAGAAATTTTAGATATGTATATGTGTGTGTATGTTTGTCTTACAGTTAGCTGCACTCTTGTTGTCTTTATAGTTGTATTGCCATCTCTATAATGTATCAATTTCCTATCTTTCCTACTATGAAGAAACAGGAGTATGCTTCAAGACATTATTTACTTGACCACAAAATTCTTATTCTGATGCACTACAAAGGAATGATGACATATGCAGTTAGCCATTATTTTACTTACTGATTCTCTTACTCACAGATGTACAGGATAGGATGATACACAGCAGAACAACACAACAAGCTATTGAAGTCAACATGCGTGCAGACACTGGCAACTGTCTCATGGTGCACAATTACACACATGAAAAGAAACACGATAGCTGGCATGTCTGTCTGATGTACTGAGAACACTGGACAACTGAGAGCAAGTCAAGTGCAATTACACGTGCATGCACACCTGCACCTGCCATCATTATGGGTTTCAAGAATGACGTTTTGATGCTCCACCTCTTGAAATGTATCTCATCTTGCTGTTATACCGGCACCCACTCACTCTCTCTTTCTCTCGCACACGCACTCATACACACAGGTGAGCAAGGTTATTGAGGATGTGGTGGCAGACAGCCAGAGGTCTGCTGTAAGGTCAGTTTTCATATAGAGGATCAGAGGAGAACATGCACTTTGGGAACATAAGAGTGGGCGAGAGAGAAGTCAGAGTTTCATGTGACAGAAAACAGATGAGCCTGAAGGGATCCATCTATTTGGGCAATATTTCAACAAATAAAGCATGTCAATGTGGAGCACTCTCAAACAGTTTATGTTGCAGAAATATGTTTCCATTCTTGTTTGTCAGATTCTGTATGAAAGTTCAAAAACAAACAGCTGTAGGGCAAAGCATGAATTGAGATATCATATACAAAATGTATTAATATGGGATAATCATTAATAGCATTACAGATGAGTTGAGATAAACTCCATCTGAAGTCTGTCGTCAGAGACATATTTTATCCTGGTGAGGCACACAGTTACAATACAAGATCAGTGTGTGAGGTAAAACTCAATGTATAATTTTATGCTTGTATGCTACTGCTGGATTGTAAAGTTGAGCTTAATGACATGCTAGCACATTGCAGGGATACATGCTGTGGTCTTTTGCACATGCAAAGTGTCTTTGTGTCTCTAATTTGATGTAAATGGCCTCTTCTACAGCTCTTTCCAAATGCACAACCTCTATATCCAGGGCGTGGACATTATGATCCTCAAAGCTATGCATTTTAGGCAAAGGTCATCTTTGAGCTCTATTTTCCAGTTTTGTGATTGCGCTTGAATTTCTTAGAAACACCCATTCACCTGGACGAACCTCCATTGACTTTTCATTTTATATATGTGGGGAAATCATTATCAAGAACAACAGTCAACATTGTTATTTATCTCTTCTCAAATGTAGTTTTGCTGGCCCCCCACTCCCCTGTCACAAACAGAGCTATATACAGTGGATCACAACAAAGCCGCAGATTCACACCCCAAATAACCCTGTCGCTAAAACTAAGGGGAAAGGGTGAAGGAATCATTGGTTGAGGGTTTCAAGTCCAGATGCATTTATGGTTATTTAAACACTGGTGTTACTCAGCACTCTCTTTCTAAAGCTCTCTCTGTCTGACAGTGACAGGCCTGTGAGACTCTCAACAATGGACTGTGTGTCCATGCGTCTGTGTGTGTGACAGAGAAAAAAAAGTGACAAACATAAATGGTGTGTGTGTGTGTGTGTAGTGAGCGGGTGTGTAAGAGGTCATGCTTGGTGATTAAGGGTCTTGTGACATGTTTTCTTCCACACTGTACTAAAAATAAAATTCGCCCACTCCACCCACGCCCCATTGGATAAATTGTACTAGTGTGAATAACTACACAGACACATACTCAGGCAGTATGGAGGCTGTTTGAGTCAGCATTTCCACCTCTCAGCAGGCAGAATGAGAGGCAAATCGGTGTGTAGAAGTCATATATTGTACACAACCACAAAACAAAAACCACCTAAAAAACAAAAAACAAGACCATTCATGGCCCACTACAGCCTTGGTTTTAGGTCACATCTTGTTTAGTGAACAAAAAGTGATAAGTGATTAAATGATACTTATATACTGTATACAGCCAACAACAAAGGAACAAAAATATGACCTTACGCGATGATGCCATAACACAACCAATCACCAACAACATCGCACATAGACTACATCAGGCAAACTCTGCGGAATGACTGAACCAAAACATGAAAAGTTTACATCTGTGGCAACTCTGATCATTGTGTTAGTAGTAGTAACCAGGGCCAAAAGAAAGAAGGTTTACATCCATTTCAGATGACCACATAGCAATCTTACAGACGGAGCATCCCCACTTGTTTACATTGTCCGTTGTTATCTGATTATTTGTATTATGATTATTTCCTGTGTGGGTTTGTAGCTTTGTACACAATGAAGTTAAAATGCTGGCTGAATATTGGGTTGTGCTGGGTGTATAAATGAAGAGAAAAGCTCATAAGTCTGTGTTTGTCTGGGTGGTGACTACTGCTGTACTCACACTCAGTGTAGTTAGAAATAGACGCAGGTGAAAACTGAAAAACGTAAGCACGCATTCGGACTCTCATACCTTGTGCCTCAATGAGTAAGCTAGATGTGAATGTGTCTTATCTATGTGAATATGGGTGTGTACACTGTTACTTTGCGTTTAAATTGGGCAGAGACCACAAGAAGCAATTACATATTCTTCTATTCTATTCTTTTTGCCCAAAACTGCTATAAATACAAGAAATACAGCAGCAGGCAAGTGATAAGTCTAATTCCTTTAGTAATGTAGTTTGCACATTTTCATGCTCTGATATTAAGAATTTTGGGGTACTTAATTGATTGTTCACTAGTAAAACAAGTCTAATGCTGTTTGGAAAAGTCTTAACCTGCATCATGCTTGGACTCTGAGACCAAGACACTGGTGCAAAAACAAAATTTTTCCATACATATGAGAGGACATTTTCATTGAATAGGTCTACGTGCTTGTGTGCTTTCAAAATTTGTGTGGCTGAACAACCACATCCTGAAAACTACACCTAGATACCAAAAATCAGCAGTGACACAGTAGCACACGCCCACTCGTCAGGGAGGAAGCATTGACGGCAGACAGGAAGTGACACATAGCAACACAGCAAAAGTCCCTGCTCAAGTCATTCATAAAAAGCTGGCAAATGCTGAATCATGAGCTGAACTGTTATTTATTACCCAACAGTTTGATGAGGGAACAATGTTTTCTGTCTTCCACAAAAATATCTAGCTGAGTCTAGTTGTAAACAAATCAAAGTTACATTGCATACATACATAAGCAGTTTAATTAGGTAGTGTTTTGTGACTTGTATGTAAATGTTATCTTTTTTTAGTGTGTTTTTTTAAAATGGTAAATTGACTGCATTTCTATAGCGCTTTTTTCCAATGACCTTTACACATTGCCTCACATTCACCCTTTCATACACACATTCACACACTGACAGCTGAGGGTCAGGGTTTTGTTCGACATGGTGGAGCGGGGGATCGAACCGGCAACCCTTCGGTCACTCGGCGATCACCCTTACCTCCTAAGCCACACCGCCCCATTTTTCAGTTTCACTCAGCACCAATCACTGGCACCACAATCATGAATTCTGAATTCATAATTTGAAATTCACTATCAGTGAACAATTGATTATGCTAAGATTCCATTTTTCCTGAGACACTTTGTACTCTGAATGTACCTGAAACTTCTTTTTGAGGAATTTCACTTGTGATCAAAGTTCCATCAGTTGTACCATTGTTTGCATCACCATTGACATACTGTTACATCATTGATCCAATTTATCACACGAAGGTATTAGCAGACATCAGACAGCTCGTCTTTAAAATCAGGGAGGTGGGGTGCTAATTATAGAAAGAGAGGTCATTGGCAAAGGGATAACTCCACCCAAACATACTATAGAGGCTGGAAGAATAGGGCCATGGGCTCACTTCCTGAGAACTGACTGAGAGAAATGGTGACTGCTATCTGCTCACAACAGCTATGTTCAGCAAAACTCAGAAAATACAAAAGATCATTTCTGGGTATGAACAGTTGTTCAGTCAGTGTAGATGTTTATTATTTGGGGGGCGGGGGGAACAGCACAATATGACCTATAGAACGTGAATAATGCTTCAACAGCATCACAACCTATCTGATACCACTCACTAATGCAAATAAAGATAAAGTGTTTACTACAAGCCGTGTGTGACTGAATGGGAACAAATGAGTTTGAATGTGTAGGACGCACTTGACATGATAAAAGAATAAAGAGGCAACGTAAAAAGAAATTCACTGGGAGACAATTAATCAAATGTCGTATACTTGTGTTTGGTCTTAATTTAGAACATGAAAAACAAAATTTCTTATATTAGGACGCCTCATTTGTCCGTCATAAAATGATGATAGATAAATAGACAGACAGATAGTTGGATATCAGGAGCAGCTACATTAGGTGGATTTTCATGAAAAGAAAAAAAAGAGGAAAAAAAAGAGGAAAAAAAAGGTTACTGAGTTCATTCTATTGCTCCCATCTGATTCGGTTTCAATGTGTGTAAAAGATGAAAGGAAGTTGGAGGGATGTGCGAGTGTGATGTTCCACTGAGTCTGATTCACTTCACACTCACAAGAGGAATCACATACTTTCATGCACACAAATATAAAAATATGAAGCATTAATGTGGATCTGTTCATGACCTTTGAAAAAAAAAAGACTTTTCACAGCTCCCTCAGAAATTTGCAGGAGGGAGGAGTTAAAATGATCAGAGTCAGCCTGAAAAGGAATTATGTGAAGGATGGGAGTCACCTGAATGGAAGTTAATTGTGTACGTGAAGAATGAATGTGAGGAAAGAATGTGAGAAAGTGATGTGAAACAAGGATGACAGTTTGAAGTGAAACTTCACAGACTGAGTGTGAAAAACACCAAACGCAAGAATAATTTGTGATGAGTAACACGAGATGGACAACAGAACGTCAGGGAGATGGAAATGCAAAATGTGATACAATGTGCGACTGTAATGGGTGAGCTGAACTGGGCTGGATGTTGACAGTAAGGCTCTGTTTTTGGCAGTGTATGTGTGTGTGTGTATATGTGTGTATCAGTGAGGACAGTCCCGTGCCCTGCACAAACAGTGTCCTTGTGTTGCCCTTGCTTCCTTCAACCCTCACCCCAACCCCCCCTTACCTCATTTCCCCCCTCTCCAACACAGACAAACACACAATTACAAAGCCCTACCAGCTTGGCCACAAAGACCAACACACACACACATGCGCGCACACACACACACACACACACCAACTAAAATCGCCAGGGGTGGAGGGACACACACACACACACACACATTCAAGTCAAGTAAAAAACACCAGGGGTGGAGGGGGCAGTAAGGTCAGTTCCTGGTCTTACACAGCCTACTGCAAAATCCTCAAGATTTGCATTGATTTCGGTCTGTAGAGTCAGGCAGCATACTCACAGCTTCAGTAGCATTAGTCAGTATGGCTCACTACAAACCTAAAACCACACAACCAGCATGTTTTGTGCGACCACTGCCAAACACACTAGGTATTAAATACCAAAGGAAACACCAACTTTCCTGACAAACATGCAAGTAAACGGTACCTCCCGAAACTGTAAAACCCACCATCTTGAACTTACCATGCCTGCCTAAACCAGCTAAAGGCTACGTATCCCAACCACAAATTATTTGAAGCAAGCTCCTTTCATACGCACAACCATATAGGGGAAAAAAGATCACATACAGAATTTTAATGATCCACAATGACCCATCAGATTACGTGGAATGAGAAAGACAAAATTTTACACAAATCATCTTTCAAGATTTTTATTTCTTTGCCTTGATTGCTCTTGACAAAAAACCTTGACAGACTCTCTTGAAGGATTTTTCACAAGAGCATTATATTTATATATAACTGGAAGCAGTTCCATAAGGGTGAAGGGTGAATTAGTGTGACAACTGACACAACAGCTGTTTTTAAAGATAGATGAATCTTTTCCTGGAAATGGTGACTAACTAAATAGGAAATAATGAACTATCATTAGAGTGTCAACATCTCTATTTTCAATTAGGGTCATAACAGATTGCTAGATATTACAACCTTAGCCCTTTATTATTAGCAGGTGTTACCAAAACTGATAAATTATACAGTGGGCTGCATTGGCTATACCAATTGATATTTGTGATAAGCAAAATTAAGTAATAAACATTTTGCCATTGTTACAAAAATAATCCGTCTTCCTAACTTGTTTTATCTTTGCTGCTATTCTACATATACAGACGTAATACCACAATGTGCAACCAATTAAAAGTTAAAAGTGAAAAGTGAAAAGTAGTAGCCTTTAAGAGGATTGAGAGGTTCTTTGAGGTCACTGTAACAAGGACTACTGACTTTAAAGGGAAAATAGTCAGTGGGAAGTTCAAAAATAGATTTAAAGAAACTCCAGTTGGTTGCTCAGTTAGACAGCATCTGAAGCCTCTGATTATCGTGAAGCAGAGCAAAGCCAAAAAAAGACTAAGAAACGCACAAAAATAACAGTGACCTGCCCTGAATGAAGAGGGGATGGCACCCACACAACCAGTGGATTTTTCAATTTTGGTCCCTCACCATCTTGCTTAACTGCCATTTATCTCCCTCAGAGACAAAGGGCCACACATTGGCGCTGACTGACACCCACACACACAAAGCTGGATAAGGGACACGTTTCTCCGCTCCAGCTGTCAGCTTGCTATAGAGGTGACTGGGTTGCTAGAAAAACGATGCTCTGCTAAATGATATGCTGATGTTCTTTCTCCAGTTTATACTTCAATCCATCTGTCTGTATGCCTTGCTTCAACATCCCGTCTGTTGAATAAGCTATTAATAGGGCACACAGAAGGTTTAGCAATGTGGCACGCAAGGATGCATTTGACAGAGACAACTAGGAAACGCACGCAAATAATCCATCTGTCTTCACATTTATATTTAGTTAACTGTAGATGTACATGTCTTATTGTGCAGATGAAAACAGGCTGGCTTAATTATAGAAAAGCACTGTAATAACTCGGGGTAGAGAGGTCATTGGCACAAAGATAATGCCACCTTAACACACCAGTAAGAATGGGCCCAAGGGCAGGGCTTCCTATGATTGTGTGAGTGAAATGGTTATGGCTCAATGCTTTGTCTCTGCCAGCATATCACATATGACAATTAATACCAACAGCAAAAAATGAGAACATTCAATAGGTCATTTCTGGGAAATAATAGTTTGATGTTCCTCATTTGGTTCTGAGAAGCTACAGTATGAGACAATCTCTCACAGCAGTTAAAACCCATACTCTGCTCCGTAATGACGGCAGCGTCAGTGGTAAGAGTCAAACCACAAGAGACAGATTGAAGCACGGATAATTGGATCGGGCTATTTTTCCGCATTTGAGTAGGAGTGAAGGAAGGAAAGGAGGGAGGGGGCAGAGATGGGAGGCATCTACAGTTATTGTTGGTGGTTATTGGCCACTGTCAATGATTGACAGGGGTAAAAGTGTCACACTGCACCTGTATAACTGAATCCAGACAAAGCATTTGCTCTGGGAGGAGTAGGAAGGATATGATGTTTGCTTTGTCTGTAATTATAGCCAAGACAAATGGATCAAATCTCGGTTGTAGATCAGAGTCCAGCCTTTCAGTTTATGTATTAAGGTAATTAGATACTATAGACACTGCTGTACACTTAACCTACACTTGGACAAAAAGGAACTGGAGAGTATGAAGTAGCTATGATGTCTTTGACAGGTTAGCATTTGGCTACATTACACATCTAATTGGGGTTCGTAGTATGACAACGGATAGTCATATATCGTCACTATTTTGTCTAAATATGTGTCTGATGATCACTGCCTAACTTCACAGGTTGAACAGCAGTTGTAGTGCCACAAAAAAACCAAAAAAACCCAAAAACAATAGATGGCCTTATTTAAATGCAGCCAAAAGCAAAAAGGCCTGTGCTTAGTAGATGAGGCAACAAGGCGCAGTGGGGAAGAATATAATACTCAGATCCAATGCTGAGCTACAGTGAAGGTGTACTGTGGCTATGTAACCCTGATCTGTGACATGATGAGAGTAAACCACGTTGGCCCACTTCCCAGCATTCTTCGCCTGTCAGGACTAGGCCTCTTCTCTACACACAGACACACACGCCCACCCCTACAGGTAAAGTAGGTTATGACATTTATCGTATTTTACCTGCTATTTCCTAGAAGCTCTTATTTCCTGTACCTCTGGTGCATGCTGGGATCTGTCTCAGGATAATGGCTGGGACGCTGCATCTGATAGATAAAAAAAGACAAAGCAAATTTGTAATGTTGGGAAGCGTGATGGGAAAGGACGCAGAAGTGAGAGCCTACACGCTCGCTCACACACACGGGCGGGGCCCAAGTAGCCCCATGATTCTGGACTACAAAACTGAAAGTTCATTTCGCTCAAAACAAAGTGACCACTCCCCTTCACCCCTCTGACCTCTCTCTATTATCCCTCCACCTCTACCTCTCTCATCCTCTTTTCTACCTCTTCCCACTGTCCTCCTGTACTCTGAAACACTATCATTTCCCTTCCACTCAAGGTCATTACAGAGCTAATTTTAGCCATCGCCGAGGAGGCATATTACCTGTCCTCATGTCAAACATCACTAGTACCGAACAGGTTGAAAATTACTACATAATCTATTAAACACCAAGCTGAAGTGTTTGAGAAACATCATTTGAACACATTTGTGTTTGCCACATAATTACTGAGATGAAACAAAAGTTCACTTTAAAAACATCCCACAGACAGGGCTGTGGGATGGGTTTTACAGCACACCCTAGTGCACATTTTGAACAATATCTTTAATTACAAAAACATCTATCGCAGTTGGCTCATCTTCTATCTCCCTGGTACATGGACTGCATTTCTACAGCGCTTTTTTCCCCCAAAGTGTTTTACAATGTTTTACCTCACATTCACCCATTCATACACACATTCACACACCGACAGCTCAAGTAAACATGCAAGGCCAACTTGCTTGTCGGGAGCAATTTGAGGTCAAGGGTCTTGTTCCGGGTCCTTCAACATGGAGGAGTGGTGGATCGAAGCGGCAACCCTGCGATCACTGGGCGATCACCCTCACCCTCTAAGCTACACCGCCCAAATTGCAAAGATATATGCCATGTGAACCAATCAAGGCTGAATAATTATACCAAAAGCTTTTGGCTTTGGAAACTCTATGCTACAAATGTCTTCAAAAATCTAGGCAGATGAAAAATAATAGTGAATTTAGCAAAACAGACGGCTGTGGAAATTTCAATGCTGAGTCAAGATGTGTTGTCAGCAATTTAACTGCTACTGCAAGTACCAATCCTTTTTCAGCCGGTCAAAGGTCACGGGTAAACACCAGAGGTTTGACACTGTCTGGCTTGAAGTTCCAATTTATTCCACCTGTTAAGGCAAGTTTCCAACTTACTTCCCAATGAATTTTAATCCAATAATCCCAAATCACAAACAAGCAAGTCTTCAAGTTGCAGAATCTTTGGAACAAAGCAGAAGACAAATAATAAAAGTGCAACGGCAAGGAACAAAATGCGCGCCAACTTTTCCATATGGCATCACACGTACCCGAATATGCCATACTGTGAGCAACTCTGATCAAAATAAAATACAATGTGAAAGCCCGGCAAAAAGTGTGTAGGTGGGACATCTGAGTCAGTGAAGTAAATAACAGCCTTCATTACGGAGCTTGTGGTGCTTGCTGTTTTATGTAAGTGCTGTAGATAGAAATCTCTTTGAAACGCCTTTCCTAACATGTAAAGGATGTTGGGAGTTTTTGTTGGTCTTCCTAGGCAGCTTTTGGATGGGTCATGAAAGCCCTTTGAGACATTGGACAGTGGCTGTACTGTATGTGCTTATGCAAATAAACCTGACTGTACACTAAGTGATTTAAGTAAGTGGAACAGATATTTTATTCTATTGGCTCAATATTTCTAAAAGTTATGGCTCTTTTTAAATGGTTCTCCACATTACTTTCATATCTGAGATCAGCTCACCATGATCCTGGCATTGTTTTCTGATTGCACATGTTCTTGTTTCAATTACAGAGATTACATTATTAAATAAATGGTGCACACCAGCTAAAAAAAATTGTTCTTCAGATAAGGTATGCAGATCTGCACTTGTATTGGTTGTACAGTAGAACACACTCACACTGAGGCACTCGCTCCATCAAGTTCTAGTTCTACCATAAAAATGCACACAGTCTTTGGTTTCATGTGTTTTCATGTGTTTGTTGGATTTCTTGTGGTCTGGCTTTACAAATACTGAAAAGCAATGAGTTCATTCAGTTTCTTATCTATTTACACATAATCTTAAAATCAAAGATCAAAGGCCAGAGTGGGGGCTTTGAAACGTCCAGATGAACACGAACATATCACCCTTAAATGCACACATACACAATAACCAAGTTGTTTCCATGTCTCTTCATTAACGATATCTGCAAAGAGCTGCCAGCAACTGTGGAAACAAAAATGCACACTGGGATGAATACATATACAGTGGGCAACGCCAACATTCACGACATGCACACCAGTGATACACACTGAAAGAGGGGCTAGGAGCTTCCTGTTTTCCCCCAATGGTAGAGATGCTCTATCTTGTTTACCAGGGTGTGACACAGTGTCACAAAAACAACAGTTATGTGAGTCAACGATGTTTTTGTACAATGTTAAGATAAAGTTGTAAAAAAAGGCTACACTGGGATTCCCCAGAATTTGCCTGTGAAAATAGTACTCGCCACACACAACTATAGAAAAAGCACGAGGGGCATGACCAGTTCCAGGAAGTGTTTTTTTTTTATACAATGATAGAATCCCAGGCATGAGACAGTCAATGTTTAACCTAGTAAATGTACAAAACTCAATGGATCACATGACCCTCTGAAAATATTTTTTTTGACATATTACACATTAGTAGTGTTGTTTATAGACTGTAAAAACATTTTATACACCTAAAGATTGTCTTTACTCGTCGACATCATTGTTTGTTGTCTCCATACAAAGCACAGATGCAACTGATACGTCAGCATAAAACTAATGTTTAACTACATCCTATTATCATATAATATCAGTAAACTGAATAACTGAGGCACTCACTTTTATTAGTGCACATCAAATCTCCAAGTTCATAAAAGGGTTGAATTTGACTTGATTTGATAATGCAGAATGAACTCTAAAACTGCTTTAAAACTTACATTCACCATCCCTGATTTAACACATTTATGCACAAAGAAGATACAAGGTGATTTTTATTTCAAAGTCATATCGTTTGTAGCTTTAGTGGCTAGTAGTGACTTTTAAGGACTCCTTTTTTTTATGTCAGACAGTTGAGGCCGACCTTGTGACAGACTGATTTTCATGTGCTGTCACGCAACTAAAGAATACCTGGGACTAGATAAGAGAAAGAACTTTGATCATTATCTTTGTTTGTATGAAGAGTTGAACTATAAATAGTAAACTAAAGAAATGATTTGCAAACATTTTTTTAACAATCTTAAACATAGCAATGTTCTCAAATCACGTTGAGAATAAAGCACGGAAGAATGAAGAAAAACTGGACTGTCTTATTGTACGTATTGATTTACTTCCTAACTGTTTGTCTGGTAGAGCTTCTCTTTTGTAGAAATCAGGAAGACTAACAACCACATTAGTGCAAACTATTAGGGATCAAGTAAACAATAAACCAATGCAGGAAAAGGACAGCTTTGAGTGCTTATTTGTGACATGGCTGTATTATATTGTAAATACAAAGCATGGCTGTGTTATATTGTAATACAAATATGTAAATAAAAAGATTGGGGTAAAAAAAAAAAAAAAAAACTCTCAAAAAGTGACTTTAAGACCTGACTAACCTGTTGATCGGTTGGAGAAAAGTTAATGCCATGCCTGAAGTCCTATGTTGGCAACAACAGACGGCCAGAAAGACAGACACACACACACACATTGCCTGAATTCCAGTGTTGTCTAAGGACCTTAAGTACAACCATAACACTGAGCACAATGCACTAAGTAGTGTCTAATGACGAAGGTGGCAGGTATTTTGTCTATCTTACAGGGTTTTTTACGTAAAGGGAATCAGCCAAGTGCACATACTCGTGAAGATTTTGATTAATAAACATTTATAAGCAGTGGAAAAGCTCCACCCTGTCCAAGGAGGACTGACTGACGGGAAACATACAAAGACGGTCTCATCTTCAGTACCTCCCCCAAAATTGTTGTCACTCTTATCATTGTATAAACACCACAGTGAGAATTTGGCTTTGATATGACTTTCTTTCTCCACTCACACACCCTTCCTCTCCTCCACCCATCCCTTGGAGAGGAATGTGAGGAATGCAGGATCCTGAAATGACGGGGGCTTCATCAGCAACCAAGACTCTCTCTCCCTCTATCTCACCTAGGGGTAAGCCCATACACTAACCGTCTGTTTGCCATTGAATAGGTCATGTGGGTCTGTCATCTGGGAACAATTACAACCATTCTCACAACCTCCTACCATTTTCATAAATATTCCTAATTCAGGCTTTAAGTGACTGGTCCATTGTAAACAATTGGTTTTTGGGCCCTTGGGGGTTTTTATAATTAACCAAATCTCCCAGAGGATATTCCTCATCCTGCCTTTTACACAACTGTCTTTCACCAGGCAATGACATAAGCCAGGGAATCGTAGATCACAATGTTCAGTTTTTGTTCTCAGATTTCTAAAGACGTATTGTTAAAATCTGATCTGCTTGCAGATTGTATTGAATTGGACATTGATGACAGAATTGAGCAAAAAATAGGTGAAAAACCACTGATTGATAACAAAAAACATTTGGAAGATGGCCACAAGCTTGTACTTTTGCTGAATAGCTTGAGCAGGCAAAATGACCAGTATAGCAAATAAATGGAAAACTTCATGTTCCCCCAGATTAGGGGAAAGTTTAGGAGTAGAGTAGGAAGATATGATACTTCCATCCCTTTGTGTCATGTGTTTTGTGTCACGTCCATCTATGCATGGCCTTACCCTGCCCTTCAACCTTTTATTTAGCTAAATCCTTCAATCACTATTCATAACAGCTAGGCTGCCCTCAGGTGGGAGCGTGAGTGTGTCTGTGTGTGTTCCCAAAAGTGCCCCTGGGATACTGTAAATCAGTTATATCCTTGCTGCCAGACTGAGCAAAGGTCCAACTTGGCCAGGAGCGCAACAGTAACAACCGCAGGCAGAAGACAAACAGACACATGCACTGTTACACCATAATTACACCCAGACAATCACAAACTGATGCAGATGGCTGAGATCATCTTTTGGTGAGAAGGGAAAACGTGTAAGGAAGAGCTTGAAGTCATTCAATTAAAAGTTAACATGTCCAGTACTGTGGATTCTACAATGGACAACATGGGCTAGCTAGACTACATTCCACTGCAATTTAACACAGCTCAAGAAAAATGTGATCATCTGTTTTATTAAATCCATGAAGGAGGGCATATCTTTGCTTCACTTTATTTGTTAACAGGATAACTCCAAAACAGATTTTTATAAAATGCTGTACACAGGTGGACAATGAGTCAAGGAACGATTTGTTAAGGTTTTTCAATGGATTTGGATTATTGTTTTTAAGAACAGTTTTAGAAAAGTTTTCTTTTGATTTTTTTTTGGACATTTTTAAGCCATAGCAAACTATTTAGAGTGTTGTAGTTTGGACGGCTCTCTTCTGGCATTATCGGTTTGTCCATTTCCATTAATAGCTTTTAAAGGTCAAGGAATGAGGTAAAGGTCATTTTTATCACCACCGTGCCTTTGTGTATGTACATTATAGGAAGAGCACATTGCCTCAGATTCAGAAAACCAGCTGGCACAAATCATTGCAACCTAGCTGTGACAGAGAGCAACAGGAACCTGGAGAAGCTCAGCATCATTGGAATACTTCAACATTCCTTGTCCTTGCCTTCCGCACTTTGGTGAAATGATCCCACCAAATGGCCTGAAGTAGTTACTGTAATTACTGTATTGTGACTACGACAGAAAATAATACTGCAATACTTAAGGATTACTTACATCACAGTTTTCCTTAAATTGACAACTCGTCACTTCCTTGACTTAATTGTGATAAATGCCTGCTGCGCGCACACACACACACACACACACACACACACACACACACACACACAAACACACACACAGAGTTTAAAGATTCCAAGACTAATCATTTCCTCCCATTAGTGATGACAACTTCTTGCTTGGATCCACTTTGGTCATGCCTGGGTTCCATTTAGCGATTTAGAATTTCACAAAAACTCACTTCTGTTTTTTTTTGTTTTTT
>OMNV01009106.1:0-46884 GCA_900303265.1 Brotula barbata | reverse complement strand
GCAGGGCGTGCAGCAAGGCCAGTAGTCCAGATGTTCCTCACCATGTCCTCCAGCTCCTTCTGTGTATTCTGGGTCTGTCCTGTGGTCTCCTCCCTCCTCCTCGGGAGGATCTTAGCCTTGATCTGTATCTATGAAGAAGCAGAGGTTCCACTCTGTCTGTCTATAAAAAAGGAGATTAAACCTATGGTGCCGGGCTTTTGAATTCCCTCTGCATTACCACTTCATCCCTGTAACATCCAGTAACTTGTTTTCCAAAGATATTAGGACTTATAATATTTACAAATTGGACAAACTGAATGTTTTGCCTCACTGTGAGTTGCAGCAAAGTTTGTGCCTGCAAGCTAACGTCTTACTGTGCTCCACTATCAGGACTTTTCTCAAGCGAGCTCCCAGAGTGCACACAGGACCTGATGATTGACGTTACCAAGAGCTACTACCAGAAGTTCCTGCCTCTGAGCCAGATCTGATCCCAGAGCGAGCTCAGCTTGGACCTTAAGGCAGACAGAAGCTCCCATATGAAAATATTCCATTCCTTAAGAAGAGCTGCTGTGTTATTCTTGGCGTTGATCAGAAGATGAAGATTGGAGATGAGGAGGATTGGAGCCCAGCCCATAGTTATCTGACACCTGTGGACCAAACTAATCCTATGACAGCAGAGGGCGCTCACTGTAGTACAGAGAAAATATTCATCATCACAGACAACGGCTATGGCAGAGGAAAACACACCCACGCGTCATAATTTACTTGAGTAAATTATGAGAATCTGTTGATGAGCGTGTGTTTTGGTTCTTTCTGCTCGTCAATCTTAAAAACATGTAACTCAGTTGTAATATCTGCACTCACAGATCCGAGAGATTATGGCAACTTTAAAAAATGTCAGAATGTTTGGGGAAGTGACATCATGGGCGGCTTATTTGTGAGGATTTTCTTTGTACATTGGATCATTACTAGCATACGTGTTTGTCCTTCTCTTAGCAGGGGCTTCATTTATAATACACACGAAGAACAGGCTTGAAACGTTGTGAGAAAACACACACACACACACACCCCGTGTTTGTGTGTCATGTCAGATTATCACCTGCTCCTATATAAAACAGCTCCATATTCAGTTGATTTATGTTTACAATTCGTAATTCCTGTGGCACAAATAACTTTGATTCAAATGTGCTAATGAATTCTTTTGATTCCCACATGTTGGCACATCTGCCGTACCGTAGGTGCAGTGAGGTAACAGATGAAGTTGCTGCTCCCAGAGCATTTAAATCCAATTTATTCAGGCATACTACTTGTAGTTTCTCTTTTCAGTGTACTCAATGTTTTATTACGGATTCTATGCAACGTTTTTATAAATGAGGCCCCAGGTCTGCAGAAGAAAGAGCATATAGACATATCCAGTGGTTCGGTTCCCAAGTCGAACCGTGAACTGTAAATCATTGTTCTCTGGCTCCTATTTTACCAGAATATTTACATCATTCAAGATGAATTTCTCTGACTTACCTCTTATTTAATTTTGTTGTATGTTAATAAATCGAGCGAAGCGGAACTGTGTTTTTTGTTGCTTGTGCAGGTCGATCCTGTGTGTTTGATATCTAACCACAGCCAAAATGTCCAAAATACCCAATAGGTTGCAGAATAAAGTAATATTTAAAATCTGCTTTTAGCTTTTTTTTTCCCTGTTGATTTGTATTTGAAAAACCTTGCAGAGTGGAAATGAAGCAGCAGATGTTATGAGCATATCTCAGGTTGAATTTAAGGAAATAACAGCTGACCACAGAGGAAAATAGACATGTAAACTTAGAAAAAGTAGTGAGAGATAATAACCATATTCAAACACACTCCGTTTAATCTAAGACTCAGCAGACCACCGCAGAGAAGACTGAAGATGACAGCAAACTGTCATAAAAAGTTCTTAACAGTGTCCCACAAACTCTAAAGGACCTGCGTCCCCTCAGCAGGTGAAGACCACTCTGGCCCTTCATGTACAGATCCAGTCCAGTGTATTGTTCAGGTATTTGTGCTCAAAGTCCAGACTCTGGATCTTACCCGGTGTAGACTGGGCCACCTCCTTCTTGCCGATAGAGCCCGCCGTGAAACCCCGTTCATTCCCCTCAGATACACTCCCAACAGTAGCTGTATCATCAGAGAACTTCCCTCTGTGTTCCCTCTTCACTCTGCCTTCATTCCTGTTTCCTCTCCTTCCCTCTTCATCCTTACACCCTTTGATTGATGGGTTTCTGTCTGGTTGTTCGGTCCTCTCCTCCTTAAACTGTCCCAGGCCATGTTTGTCTTCATGTTAATCACTTCATTTATGTATTTATGTCATCTTTTTTGTCTGGTTTACCTGTTGTTGTTTTGTCACTGTAATTTTAAAAATGTGAATCAGAAAACATGGCTAAGGCCTCGCTGATGTACAATCTGCAGGGGATGCAGCTCTGAGCACCCCAGGGGTCGGAGGTGGTTGAGTATGATCCTCTGCATACAGGTCTGAAGGGGTTGAGCTCTCTGGGGTGAGTTGTCTTTGGTGCTGGAACCACACAGGAAGTTTTCCACAAGAACTCCAGTCTGAGGCTGAAGGCGAACGTATTCAGGCCCACCTCACAGAGCTGATCCACTCGGTCCTTCGGTGGTCTGCAGCTGATACCAAGCTGGGTCTTAAGTGTTCTTCAAGCATACTTTTTCACTCAGACTGAACGTTTTCATTCTCATTCAACATTAAACAACAACAAGACACAAGAGAGCAAAACATAAACCTGAGTCCAAAGCTTCAGTCAGAATCCTCAATTTAGTTTGTCCTTTCATGACTGACATCTAGTTGAAGTAATCGGTAGTAATGGCAGGTTGGAGAACATAATTCCACGAGAACTGTCCTAACTGTTCCAGTCATATGATGACACCAATACAAATGAACATGATGATGGTAGGAGTGCACATCCTTATCCTTCCCCACAGCAGCACGATCAAAGGTGAGGGATTTACGATGCATAATCACGTGGGATCACTTCCTCTCCTCTCCTGATGTTTTCTGCAGCCTCCCAACACTTCACTTCACTTCCCTTCTGTCCAGTCACAAAGAGGCTGCCTGAGGAAAGGTCTAAAAAAAAAAAAAAAAGACTTCCCAAAAACACCATGGAAAATTGGTGTTCAAACGAGACTTTTGAAAGGTTAAGGATGATCACCGACATAAACATGAAAAAGAAGATATCGTACGTCAAGTTGCAATTCAAAGGACTTGTTTTATTTCTTTTACAATGTGAACCACATATATCATATTGACAATTAAATGTTAAGTATATAGATTAGCCATTTATTACCTTTGAAAGAAATAAGTATGGAGAAACAGCTGATATTAGTGTTGGCTTCAGAGACGTGTGGCATGATTAAACCTTTTAAACCACCTGGGACAGTCTTCATGAGCGGTTTGAGGGGAAAAAAAGAGAAAACTAAGACGTTGGCTGATCGATGAGTCCACGTTTGAGCTAGAGGATGGCACGATGCTGCTCTGTGCTACAGTTTCCTTTGACTGAACACAACAACCTTGAGCCGCCACGGGATCGATAGGTAAGCGTGAGCAGGGCGGCCTTTTGAACGAGGGAGGCCGCTTGTGCCGACGCAGAGCGAAAGTTGTCTTTCATTCTGTTTGCATCCCAACATTCTTAGTCCTCTGATTGAATAGTCCAACATTTTATTCTGACCATGACAACTTGGCAGAGTACTCATTGTACTTGTACCTTCCCATTCTAAATGTCTGCTGGACCCTTCATAGAATTGAGGTTTTCCCTGCAGCAGATCAACCCTTGAACAGTCAGACCCAAACGTCTTCACAAACATGTCCAACTTTCAGTGATCTGAGGTTCATCACACAGAAATGATGATTAAAGGCTGCTTTACTAAAAAAAAAAAAAGAAAAGAAGAGAGACCAGGCAGCTGACAACAGCGTGCACGCTTTAGCTCATAACAACTAAATCTGGTCCTTCTACCACTGATAACTTCCATTGATGAAAGCACTATCACATGACTCGATGTGTCAGCGGCGAGGGGCCAATAGATGGCATCCAGATGGAACGTGGATCGCTGCTCCAAATGACTTGGTGGAGCTCCGCCCTCTGGGGCCTCGCCAGGGAGACACAACAAGTTATGTGAAAGTTCTTAGGGCGCACAGAGTCGGATGTCTTTTGCATGACCTGGGGCCTTCTCATTTCATTGTCTGTTCGTATGCACGAAGAACAAACTGGGATTGCACGGCGTCGACGCGTTTCAGATAGCTTCATCTTTCACATCTGAATACCAAAGCCAACGGAAACGTGAGCAGAATGGAACAACACAAGTCAAAAATGGGCATGCTTTACACAACCAAAGAAAAACTCAACAGGCGAGGAGGAGGGGGAGTTGATCAAATCAGGGACATGGAGAAGGAAACACACACATTGCACAAGTCAGCCACAGGGATTACCAATACTTTTACCAATCAGACAACTCAAGTCCATCCCGGGAAATTTAAGCAAATATCCGCACGATTGAAAGCTTTCCTTAGAAGTCGTTAAGGTCGGGACCTCGATTCCACTGTAGCCAGCGTGTTGGTTAATAACTTAAATATGCCAAACGTGGTATATATCAGCGTTCCAGATTGGTTTTTCCGACTCGTGTGACAGCAGTGTCTCATACTCCTCGGCTCCCAAACAATAAGGAGAAAGGCAACATCCATTTCACATATCATACAAGCCCCAAGTTGCATCTATTGTCTCCTTTATCAAGCAAAAATCAAACCTATACACGTCTTAATAATGCACACACCCCTTATACAACAAGCAGGCAGGGTTTCCACGCCCAACGCCACACACCAGCTCGTCACTGAGCCGCATGTACGCACGGACCGAGTTACGCTCTCCTTCCTACGGCAACACCTTAAACCGGGGAGGATTATGGGCCTTCATTGTTTCCACAAGATAACACGATCATTTTCTTGAGATGCGGGAGATAAAAATATCTTCATAGATGACTTTCTGTGTAAATCTTAGGGCCACCACTAGGGATTTTGAGTACAAATGAAGTAGTAAGTACTTGTAAAGGGAGTCCATCGGAGCCTGTGATCGTACTCTGATATGTTCATGATATTACCATTATAAGACAAGAGGATTGAAAGATGCACTGTTAGAGGTAATATGTTCCTTCCTCACCGGTTATCTTGTCGTGCGGGGTAAATGTAATGCATAGGTCTTAGGCATCTGAATAATTTAATTGAATTGATCATGATGAATGAATTGCAACTGTCAGGAGTTCTATTTTCTGTAGCAGGACGTTTTTTTCACTTGATCGGAAAGGTGACGTATTCCTGCTGGACCGTGATTCTACGAACGACTCTCTTGACCTTTTATTTTCTCCTGATCGTCGGTGTACTCTGGGAAAACAGTAATAAAGTAAGGATCCTGTGGGTGAAAGCAGAATGAGACACACCTGAGGGGTGCTGCTGGCCTCCTTTCAGTCACTCTTTACTTCTTGCTCTGCGCCCGCTGTAAACGTACGAGTGGATACAATGGAAGAGCCGATTTGTTTGCATGAGTTAAGCTGTGCAAACTAAGTGCAAAAAAATCCTTATTGCAACTCATTGGAATAATCATACCATCATAAAACAGCAACTGCTTTCGTAAAACAAAGGGGGAGGGGGGAGTCTGAACAGGCCGATGACGGAGGAACACAAGGAAATGTACCTCCATCATCAGAGAGAACAAACAAATGCTGGAGACTTCCATTGGCTATCAAACAAATGAAGACTAACACTGGTGGGTGAGAAACCAACACAAAGTGAGGCGGAGCCCAGCTAAAGCAAAGCAAAGCTGCTGAAGGGTCAAAGGTCAAACATCAACAGCCTGCTACTGGTGGTTACCACTGAAAGGTGACTGGTTGCAGGCGGCAGGTGGAAGATGATGCAGATGGACAGAAAGCAAAGTCCAACATTTGGCAAACACTCAACACGCTGAGCGAGACGATTTGATCGTGGCCCTCACTTCCTGATGAAGGTGGTGGGTGAGGATGAGCGAGGGTAAGGAGGAAGGTCACCTAGGCGTCAACAGTCGAGTGGCTTTTACTTTGAAAGCAGTGCGTTTCCTGTCTGTGTCCTACCATGCCCGGTGGCTTCCTTTGTCATCTCCTTACAGTGATGTCATCAGCACTGGCGGAGTGTTCTGATTGTGAATGGGTGAGGTTTGGTTAAGGAGGAAGGAAAGGCGATGAGGAAGAGGGTTTATTCACCTAACAGACTGAAACTCAGCGTTTTCCCTGTTAGTCTTCAGTCCGGCCTCTGGGCGTCCAAACATCCGTCTGAATATCTGCACGTCTGTCCGTCCCGCTTTCCGAGCCTCCACTGTAAAGGCTGCTGGCCCCCCCCAACCCAATCAGATCATCCTGTTACGTTTGTGCGTAGGGGAGTCTGTGATGACATCACTGCATTGGGTTGAGTTTCGTTTCCTGGCCCCTCCTCCTCCGGCAGAGGCGGAGCCTGTAGAGTCCAGGTGCAGCGCCATCTCCTCGGAGATGAAAGTGTTCAGGTCGACGTCTTGGAGCCCGTTGCGCCTGCTGCGGCACACCGGGCCCACGCCAGAAGAACCACTGCCACCAGTACCGCCGCTGTTACTGCTGCTTGCGCTCATGTGTGTGGGAGAGCCCGGAGGTCCGGACCGCACGCTGATGCTCGCCATGGCTCCACTCAGGCCTGGAGACGAGGGGAGAAGGAGGAGGAAGAGATCAGATGAAAGCTTTGTGAAAGCCTTTTGGATTTTATACAGCAATAAGGAGTCAAAAAGCTCTGTCCTCTCTACAGATCTCCAAATGACATGACTTTTAATATTGGGACAGATTGAATCATGGATACAGCAGCTGTTTAACACGACTCAAGACTGCCTGAAAAACCCGCTCTTCAATTATATAGACATGTCAGACTGAAAACTGATCATGAAAGAAGCTAGCACACGCTTTTTGTCTTTATTTGCATTCAAACCCCTATTTAGTAAGAGTTTGTGTTCCAGAAGTAAACAATGCTGGACAACAGAAACTCCACGTGGCCCTTTGGAAGGGGAGAAAAGTGGACAGCGAACACAGAGCTTTCAGTCAAGAATGGACCCATGCTCCCATGTTCAAACACAACGTCACTCATAGGTTCACAAACTGTGATGCTGGCAATGTAAAGCGCCACTATGAGACAAAGCACAACGCTTTAAAACAAACATACCCGCTGAACTCTGAAGTGTCGCAGCTGGAGTTTATTTCATTTTTCTAAAATGAAGCGCTTTATTTTAAGATGCTCATTTTTCAAAAGCTACTTATTTTCTCTTTATTTAATTTTTACATATGAAATGAAAAAAGAACATTTTATTAGAATACTTGCGTCTTTGCTGTTCACTGTGAAAACTGACTGTAAATATATTTTGATTTATTATTGAGCTGTACTTGTTTGGTTTGATTTGACAGTAAGATGTTGCATACAGTGGTCTACTTCAACATATATGACTGTCAGTCATGACACGAGATATGATGTGACATGAAGTTCTGGAACTCTGCTTCAGGACATTTTCTCTTCAATTTTTCCTCGAACACTCGTGACCCATATGATGAATTTCTGTGCAGGTGAATCTTCTGAATCCAAACTCTGCCGTAACAGAAAAAATCTCTCCGAACGGGACGGGAGACACACTCAATATTCTCACAATGACTTGATTATGTCTTGATGGAGTTGCTAAATTTAACTGCACATCACTGAACCCAAACTCAGTGCTGCTGATTGGACTAAGCTGGGCGTGTCCTGTCCCCTTGGGATCAGAGAGCCACAGTTTATACCCTCACCATCACAGTCCTCCTCCTTTATGTGCAAATCTACTCACATATACTTAAATCAACACAATAAATGCTTTTTGGCTTTGTGTTTGATCCTGTTATATTCAATTCTACAACCGTGATAAAAAGTTGAATAAAAATATGAAAGTCCATGAAGAATGTTGTTTCACTCAGCCATCATGTGATGTTTGAAAAATTAGTAACGCCGACACCTGCGGACAAAGACTCACTTATATGTCTGTAACCAAAACCAGTAAATGCTTGGAATACCTAAAACCTCCTTCAGCCTGACCTCAGCCATGACCCAACACAGCCTGTTCATCTACACACAAAAATATATCACAGAACGCTGTGATGCACCTGAAAGAGACACAGGAAGAAGCTACACCTGCAGACTCCATGAATAACAGCCTCCATCCACACACAGACCAATGAAGTGCGGTTCTGAATAGTGAAAAGCAGACACATCTCAGTCTTCTTTGAGCTACAAATGGCTACGCCTTCAGTTTAAAATTACAATAAAGCTACCCTAAAAGGCAAAACAAACATTTACAGTTCAGCCGATCGATAGATAAGATAGATAGATACTTTATTAGTCCCGCAGGCAATTCAAATCATCCAGTAGCTAATAACAACAAAACACCAAGAATAGCAACTAAAGGATGTGGTTCAAAATTTTAACAGCAATCTCTTGTTCCAATAGTGTGGATCTGAAACAATAAAGGGAAAAACAAAAACATTCTTCTTTTCTCACGCAGCGACACCCTGATTACAGTCCATTCAAACCTACGTCACCTACCTAATTCTACAGAGTTCTGTGTTTCTCCTGTCATTGGACAGGCCTGCAGGCCACTGGGACAAAAGATGGGACCGCCCGGACAGTAAAATGTTCCAAAGTGTCAGTAAAAGAGCTTTCTTTCATGACAGAAACATATTACATTACAGTTGGTCATAATGGAAAAAGGCAAAGATATCATCCGACTGGACCGATTATGGCCCATTGATTATCCTGGTTCTGACATGGTTCATCTGTCTAACTTTTGTCTACTTGGCCTTGCGTTTTGTCTTTTTCCAAATGGACTGTGGGGAAAGCCCCAGTTGATGACATGCCAGGTTCTTGACATTTCCTTCTCCAATTCAGACACAAGGAGTCGTTAGTCCTGACAACATCTAAAACCATGACCATGCACCAATAGCCCCTGGGCCCCCCCAAATACCTCCCACCTCCAATCTGATACAGAACAGCTCAAGCACCTGTCAGATACCAAACGCCTTTAAAAAAAGAAAAAAACTTGCAAGGCAGAGCATCGCCACTTCAGAACTCTATCCTTGGACGTATACAACCACACACACACACACACACACACACACAAAAACTCCCATATCCCCAGGGGTGCTCACTACAAACTGGAACTTACACGTAGCAGGTGACAATGAAAGGTTGTATTTTGTATTTGTTTGTCATCAGAGGATGATTTAAATGTGTGCAGTGAATCCATAGACTAAACAAAAGTAAATGCAGCTTTTTTTTCAAAGAAATTATTTTTGAACAATTGATTTCTTCATTATTTTCATTACTTTTTTCTTTTTTTCTTCTCCTCCTCACCTTTTCCAACCAGTCTGTTTTGTCAAGAGCTGCAACTGACAATTATTTTGATAAATTGACAGATCCAGCAATCACTGGAACAGTTAATCAACTGATTGGATGATTAATGCAAAGATGAATGAAAAGCGCTTCAGCAAATGCCAGCCTTTGCCTCAAATGACTTGATCTATGAGACAAGTACTAATTAATACTTAAGTCAAGGACACAAAAACCGATTTGGAAAATAATAAATTTTAATGACCTTTATTGATATCAGGGTTGCCGCAACTGGTCAACATAATCGATGATGTCAATGCTGAAAATAGGTTGACGTCAATGTGTCAAGTTGAGTCGTTTTTATGACTTTACCTTTTCGATTTCTAAAACGTGTCAATGGAGTCCAACAAGTGTTTTTCTTCAATATCAGTACATAGATGCGGCGTACATTATGTCACTCATTTGGCTGCAGTTGTGACGATCAACAACGAGGTGGGTTTTGCACTGTGCAACCTTTTGAAGGCGTAAAACAGTAGCATGAGCGCTACGCACAAGAACCTGAGGAGAAAGTACACAGCGCTAATCTGGATGACGGAGGACTGCAAGAAACGGCAAAACCATCATAAGTGTCTATTCATGTTTATTAAATAACCATTAGGGTTAGTTGGGAGAGCTTTTGTTTTTTCACACATCCCGCAGTTGAAAAGACGGAACTCATCATTCATGCTTTGTTAATATTTTGATACAATGTTTGAGTTGGACATGATTGCCTCTTATTTGTTGCACTTTGTTCAATATGCAGCCTGAACTCTTTTTTGCTTGAAGCTTAATAAAAACTTTGATTTTTTTTTTTTTGGAGTTGTATTGCTGACTTAAATAGTGAACCCTATTTTTTATTTATATTTATAATGTCGGAGGCGCCAGTTTAACCTGCAGTTAGTGAGTTACATTGTAATATGCAAACCCGTTTACGGTATGTTTTGTGCTCCATTATACACACACACATATAGTTGTCAAAATAAAATGAACTTCAATGGTCGATTTGATTTTTTTGGGAGAAAAATCTGATTAGTCAACTAATCAGTAAATTTCAGTTTTATTGTGATAAAAATATTCAGTTCAAAATAAATTAGGCAGTTCCTAACATTTTTAGTGTTTAAATTCTTTAATGAATGAAAACCAAATTGAACTTAATTTTCTGTTTCATAGAATAACGGAATTCCACAATGCTTTCTTACAAGTTATTAATAATTATTGGGGCGTGGCTTAGGTCATAGGGCAATCACCTAGTGATCAAACAACTGTTGGTGTGTGAATGTGCATGTGAAAGGGGTGAATGTGAGGCAGACATTGTACAGCGCTTTGGATAAAAACGCAACAGAAACGCAGTTCATTTACCATTATTAGGTTACACAATTTACTTATTTCTACCAGTGTGTGGTTTATATGTTTTTATCATAAATAGTTAAAAATAAAGATTTATGTTCTGTCATTGTAAAACTAATACTGTTGTGTGTCCATGGCCGTGCCCTTTTTGTTCATCGACTGTAGTGTTAGCTTGCCAACTTGCTGTGTTGTCTGGAGCCTTTTTTTTCCAAATGGGCTAGTCCCAATGCCAACGCTGTCATTCGCAAACAATCTATTGCTCTATCCATTTACCTAAGCTCTCTCACTGAAATAAAGAAACTGGAACTAGAGTTAATTTCTAGGCCTTCCATCAAATCAAAGCTGGCGGCGTCCATCAGTGCCAAACTTTGGTAAATCCTCCCACATGTTCCAACTAGTATTTGTTCTTCATTAATATTTGGATTTCAGGTTTAACAGGGTCACGATTAAATGGCCAAATGTCAGCGGACCTCATTTGTTGTCACCCGTAGTGAATGTGTCCTGATGACGTGGCTGGAATGATGACTGATGTGTAAACTGTGGAACAGACCGCGGCTGTGCTGTACTGTACTTACCATGCAGTGCTATGGCCTCCCTGAAGGGCTGCAGGTCTGCTTCCACAGACGAGCCTGTCTCGGCCGAAGAATTGGCCCGGCTGGGTGCCATCATAGATAGCCGTGGGTTGGCTCTACTACTCCTTGGTGGAGGCGCTTTGCCGCAAAGAAAGCTGATCAGGTCTTCCCTGCGGATGGTTCTCCTGCGTTTCTTGACCCATGCCAACATGTCCTGTGATCAAACATAAGGCTGCTTTCAGTGTCCTAACCATCAACTCTACTCCCACAGCCATGAATGTGCTTTCCCTGTACATCTCTCCATACAGCTGGTTTCTCATCGTTAAGACTAATACAACAGAGAAGAACCATTTATTATGGTAATACAGGTGAAGTATATTAAAAACCAACCTTATTACGACGCTGATGGCCTATCTGGATGCCCCGATCAAAGCTCCTCTGATGTGCCTCCACACTCTCTGTGATGGTGCAGGAGGACAGAACAAGCAGCGAATTATTCATAAACACCAACGCCAAACACGTACAGTATCTGTAAGTCGTGTTGTCTGGATCACCTGGTTGGGCCAATTTGCAAAGCCAACTAAAAAGGCAAACAATGCACACACAAACAGCCCTCCTCCTCTTAAGTGAACTGGAAATGCGTGACATGCAGCTTTTAAAGGACAACTATGTATCATCTGTCCAACTCTCTGGAGTTGGACAGCAGAATCTAGTGCAGAGCCTAAATCATATTTACCTACAAACACAGAGGAGACGCCTGAAGAACTGTCTGCACTCAACCTGTAACCCACGTCGGACTTTTATAAGTAGGCCTGAGTGACTTGGTCAAAAATATAAATGCAATTATTGCCACACAAGCATCTGACATTAAGAGTTTGTTTGGCTTGCACATGTGCAGATTCCTTCCGCCGTAGTTTTGTTGCTACACTGCAAGACACAGACGTTGCAGATTGTAAAATACGAACACACATGATGTAAAAACTAAATCCTGTCTAAAACAGGTGTACAGTCACGTGTGTCACGACACACACAAAACAGTTCACAGCTACACACCCTGCATTCTGGAATGACCAACTCTGCTGCTATTCACAACCTGCAATTTGAAAAACTTAAAAAAAAACGTCATTTTTTGGATACTGGTTAAGATGAAGGGTGACTGAATATACAGCCATATACATAGCATAATTACACAGTACGCTGCAGGCATGCTACCACTAACACGATGACTACAACGTGGACAGCTCCTCACACCGTGCTAAACTGTATCTATTTCGGACGTGGTAATCACACTTTGTGAAATAGTGCTTTTGATTTGAATTCCCATTATTGTGCTGCATCATTTAAATGGACTACAAATCAGACTTCCTGACAGGATATTAAAGCTTATAAATACAATTAGCGCAAACTGAACTCTGACCTGCTTTACAGATCCAGATTATGTGACTGTAACCACATTTATCCAGGGGCGTTTTTGTCTTATTTACCCACAAAAAACCTATACAATAGTGGAATTCGCCTCATGTTCCACTGTGCAGTCTGCCATGCATACCCAAGTGGATTCTATGCCTTCTTACTCTGTACAGACAAATAATAAGAGTGTTGAATGGCTGCGTATAAATGCTGCAACTGTCAAAAAGCCAACCAGCCACTGTGTCTGACTGATCAATAAGAGCCGATAACGTGATTATCACCATTTGTTTTTACCCTTTGTCCAGGATTCGTCAATGAAAACATGTCTAATACAAGTACAAAGATAGCAAACTCTGGTCTTCATTGACTGAGTGAGCACAAAGCATCCACGGGAGGCAAATCAATAGGTCAAGCTCAAAAACAGGCGGCTGGATGTGAGGCGTTTACCTTTGTAGAGGTTGGTCACAGCTGTAGCAGCGTTCTGAAATGGCACCCACAGTGACAGGCCCTGCTGATGGCATACTCTGTCTGTTGGTGGAGAAGGACACACGTTTGGTTTCAGGGCAGGACCAAAAGCTTCTCTCGCAACAATCTGACTGTCTTATGCTTAAATGACTGTACACCAACAAAACATCAGAGACCCACCACAGACGCGTGATTACAGGGAGAGGTGAAGACAACTTTTAATCGCCATTTTGTCTAGTTTGTACTAATGCAGACAGGCTTTAACACAAAACTAACATGCAAGAGAGTAGCGACCCACAAACTTTTGACCCGTCCAGCTGGAAAGTTGCAAAGTTCCAAACCACGACAGATACGCCGAGGTTCGCTCCAAACACATTTAACAAGCTTGCTGCTGGAACACAGCAAGACCGAGAATAACACAAGCATAACAGACTGTAGACAAAACAACTCCACGGCCAACCGAGAATATCCTCGCCATTTTGTGATAATAGCACTAGTTGCGCTGCCCAAGCAGCGGGTCGTGTTGTTGTCGTTCCACGTCATTTAGATTTCTCCTCCGCGAATGAGTTTTTCGTGTTGGTCAGTGTAACAGATGGTTATCTGGCTCTTGACAGTGTGGAACGCTCTGTCACTAGGGAATGTCGCGTAGCTACGATTGTTGTTATCATCGCCATTTTGTACCTAGCCTGGCTAACCTCGCCTTAGCCAGTAAACGAAGGCGTTTGTTGACGTTCGACCAAATGTTAGCCATATGATAGTCCGGATATTTTGGATGTTTTGGCCGATTTACCTTCATTTGTCTCGTAAACGTCACACTTTCAGCATCAAATGCGATGTGGTCCGTTATCGTCGTCGCTAGCAACCGCAAGCTAAATTTAGTATTGCCCCAATCAGCTGCTAACATTACGGAGCGCAGCTAGCGGATTCCTGTAAGTGCTGGCGATGTTTCTGCTCATTAGCCTGCTAACCAAAGTGCTAACGGAGCTAAAGCCAAAGGTAGCACAGGGCTCTGGTCTCAACCTTTGTATAGCTGAGCCACCGCGGTGGCGGAGTTCTGGAACATATGCCACAGTTTATCCTGGTCGTTGTCGGCCTCCTCCTCGCTCGGTTCCCTCTGCTCCGCTTCGGCCAAACACTGCCGCTCCCATTTTGAGAACCAGTGCTCGGGTCCGTGTTCCTGAATCTCCGAGTCCCCGTCTTCCTTCTTCTCCTCCATTTAATGCGCCAAGTCTTGGAGGAAATACACTTTCCGTGTACTGCTATGGGGTATCTGGACAGCGTACAAGTAATTATGTGGATAAAGTCATGAAGGTAGTGTTGTTTTCACTATTTCGCAATAGATAGTACCGCTCTTCTCGGCTTTCTTACTGTCCGTGAAGCCGATCAACTCTTTCTCTTACTCACCAGAATGCTGAGCTATATACAAAGGAACCTACCCTGGTGCGGTGCTATCCCCGCCCTTCACGCGTCCGCGAAGGGTAATTGGTTATACGTTAGCTAAGAGGGCGGACGTGAGCCTGAACTACATCTTCATTGGCTGTTTTACACGTCCCACAAAATTGACGCAAAAGAATCTGCAAATTCCTCCTTATTCAAGCTTGCATGAGAGGCAGGTTTGCTCTGAAAACTACAAAAATCTTCGATTCTTGTATGTTCTTCCGTTGTCATCACCAAAAACTGGACCGCAAGACCCATTTTCAACATTTAAGCAATTTCACAGTGACTATGTGAATACTCCAGAGAATCCATACTTAAGAACAGGTATATGACCGTATGAACTGTCGAAACACTTTTCAGTACAACAGCGGCTATGACCACTACATAGGGAAATCAAAGTCAAGATGAGACAGTGCTTTTTTAGAAAAAAAAAACCAAACAAAACAAAAAAAACAACAATGTCCCTCTGGCATTATCTGACACAATGTCAACAGAAACTGTCCGAGCTTCTGTTCATAGACTATTCAGCACGGATGCTATATAGAGTTGTGTAGAAGGCTGGATTAAAACAGAATATAAGACATTCTGTGAGCTCAACAAGCTTGTCTCTTATTTAATTTATCTCTTGTGATGTAGTGCACATTCTGGTAGTAACCATATACATGTGGGTCATCATATCGCAGAAAATGTGCCTACAATTTCCTATAATTAATATTATGGGATTTTCATCGTGATACTACACGGGGTAAAATAAAGTACGATGAGAATAAAAAGACATGCCCGGCGACAGTGAATCCATCGGAGCAGACCTGGCACCACGGATTTTGTGGCCCTCTCAGTTTAACTTTTCAGTTTAAGTTTTATGTACCCCATACAAAAATAGAAAAATAACCCAAGACAAATAGCACATCTAACCTTTATGACGTCACACTTTTACGTTAACTCATCTCGCGTACTTTCATTAAGTCACCGGTTGTGCATAAAGAACCTTTCACAGGAAGCGGCCTGTGCTGCGCTCGCTGCCTAGGCCGCGCAGAATGTAGCGGGGAATACAAACCGGGGCCGTCGCTTTGGAAGATGTACCCGGAGGAGTGTCAAAGGGGGGCACAGAACACATTGACAAGCCACATTTTTGAAACGCGACGCGAATATAAATGTCAGAAAAACGCACTAGAGACTATTTTTATGTAGGTGTACTCGCTTCGTTTCAGCTCCTCAGCTCTGTTTCACCGCTCCTCACACTTTGTTGGTTAATTTGGTCTTCTAGACTTTTTCTGATTCAGGACAAGTACCCACCCCTTACTGGAGTAAGGCATCATGGGAAATATATTTTTAAGTGTTTACTGTCCATTGCAAAGCATCAACTAAAAACACTTACATTTTCGTTGTACACCAACAAACACAACAATCTGGTTTATAAAGTTAACATGAAAAAGAACAGGAAAATGTAGGGTAATAGGCAAAATAAAATTTACATTTTCAGAAAGAGTATATCGTGTTATTGACTCATGTTTCAGTAAATCTATTTAAAGGAGAAAGAAACCCCAACAAGTAAACGGGCTTTACGCTTCATGTTTCTTAGAGGTATGGTATTAAATAAGTAAGATAATAAAATAGATACTTTTTTGGTAAAATTTAACTTGGTTGTGATTTCCCCATTTTTTTTGCATCCAGATTTAAAAGGGTTCCAATAGAAACCACTAATGAATGTTTTCATACAGACATGTTGCTTCATCATACTGGTGTGCCTGCATGCATCAAAGGGTTAAATGTAGTATCTATGAAGTGCTTCAGAGAATATTTCAAAATACTCAGATAGGATTTATAGGTTCTATTGCCCAAGGCCTTCCTGACACCGGGGGCTATTGTATTTTATTGATTTTAGAAGTCATCAACGGTTAGAATCGTTCTTTTATAAATTCTATTATTTTGCGTCTCGCATGTTCATGCCCTCCTTAAATTGTGTGAGTTCAACGGTTTCATTTACCACGGCGGCGAGATAATTGCAATTTGATTTTGAAACAGTAGTATTATATTGTTGTTATTCAGCCTTTCTCCAAGTGGCCAGAAATGTTCTATTATTCTATTATCTTGCGTACTGAAGGCCTATATTCATGATCTGATTCAACTTGTCTGCAGACACGCTTGGGCTACTTTTAATGCAACAATATTATCCGGTTGCAGTTATTTTCCCTTTCCGAGCCTATTGCACGATTAAATCAGTGAATCTGCAGAAAATGAACGGTGAAACAGGCACAGCACGCTGATAACCCACTGTTGTAGCATATAAAAAGATTGACCTTCTGTCCTCACTGTAAGATTGCTCAGAGAGCGAGCTGGTGTAGTACTGGCATTTCGCCACTAGCTGCAAATCTAAAACTGGATGGCAAATGATGAAGAATGTGCAAAACATTAACTAAATATTTCTGCCACGTATTAGAGACAGCAACGAACCACTCACCTGCCACGGCCACTTTGCAAGTTTACAACTTTAAATTTTTTGTCACAAAAACAAACATGTGGACTCATCATGGCTGAGGATGAGGAGCTGATGTTCGTAACGTTACATTTTCTGTATCCTGTAATCGATATTTCTGTCTGAAGAAAACAGAGAAACTAAAAAGAATGCTCATTAACAGATGAAATAATTTGACATACCAGCTCCAAAGTGCGTTGTCTCGTCGCTGCCGCGTGTGTGAGATAGAAAGACAGTTGTCTGTCTGTTTGAACTGATGTGCCCTATCGTGACCGAGCCGATGTAGCGTTTAGCCACTAGATGGCGCCATTCTGTCACAGCTTGCGACCTGTCTGTTCAGCGTTTACGGTTAGGATTTGCTGGTAACAAATAATCCCATCTATATTAATAGTGTGTGGAGTTTAGTAATGCGTATATCGACCAGTGGCCTTATCACAAGTCAAGTTAAGTCTTAAGTTACGTTTAGTGCACGTTTAAATGTGCATGATGTAGGAGCAGATGTACAACCCTAATATTTTTTATGGGTTGAAAGACATTTTAATGTACCACTATATATGACCGACTCCTTAATGCATGTATATTAGCACACCTTCATGGGAAGCATTTATAGCACCAATGGTACATTGGTTTTAGTGTACAGAATAATCGATTTGTCATTAGTATTATATTACAAAAAAATTTTTTTTTGATTGCTCTATGATCTTTATTTTATTCTAATTATTTTAATCAAATATATTGGATAATTTACTTTTCAATATCAATACAAGAAGTTCTGCATTTTAACCCATCCTCAATTTCAACCCATTAAGGATGGGTTAAAATGCAGAGAATTTGCCTACAGGGATCAATGAAGAATCTATCTATCTATTATAGAATCTATCTATCTATTGCTGGGCGGCATGGCTTAGGTGGTAGGCCGGTCGCCTAGTGATTGGAGGGTTGCCGCTTCAATCCCCGCCCGTCCATGTCCATGTCCATGTCCAAGGTTCCTGAGCAAGAGCCTAAACCTGAATTGATGATTGTGATTGTGTGAATGAATGGATGAATGTGAGGCAAACATTGTACACTATAAATACAGTCCATTTATTATCTATCTTTATTGATTGAAAAAGGCTTGGGTGGGATGGGCGGATTAAAAGTGCTGTTAAGGTTTCCTCATGAGGAAGGGGTGAAACAATGTACCAGCTGAGATTTGATAGTAAAAAGATCAATGAAATGCTAAAGGAGTGATAACAGGCGTACATACGAGTATTACAATGGAAGGACTGAAAGTAGTTAGCAAGGTGGGTCACTGATGAAGGCTTCAGAAAATGAGGGCAAGGGTAACGTCACTTAGCGACTCAGTGTCGAGAGTCAGAATCTTCCTGAGGCAGTCAGTATTGGATTTATGGGATATGGTGTTCGAGCGTATGTCCCTGAGCCAATGACGTGCTATAATAGTCTAAAATCTGTGCATATAGCAGCAGTGTGCAGATGATGGGGACGAAACCTCACGATGAGGCAGTCGCGGAAGAGAGAGGAGGTACACAGGCATACACAGGAAGTGTAATATGGAAATTATAGACTCGGGCAAGTAGCTATATGAGCACACGGTGTATGTAGAGGGGAGGAAACGGATTCATGCAAAACACTGATAGGAAACGAATGTGGGAACGTGGGAGATTCCCTCCATAAGAATAATCCCACTTATATTCATAGTTTTTGGTGCTTAGTAATGCGTATATATATATATATATACTAGTGGTCTAATCTCAAGTCGGAGGTCTAACATTGGGTGAATAATATCCCTGTTATATTTCTTAATGTTTCTTCAGGTGAGGTACTCTCCTTATGTCCATTCATGCTAAGCTACATTGTCACATAGATCGACCATGCACAAACTGTGTAAAATGAGAGAATACAATGTCTAAAATCATCGCCAAAAAAATGCTCTGATTCGCAGTACGACAGAATGATAAACTGATTTGGTGTGGGGACTTCGAGGCACATGGCACAATCTGAAGAAGTGGAAGGATAGATTGGACTGGAAAAGTAAAAGAAGGAGTTGATAGAAAGAAAACAACTGTTATGGGTAGATACTGGAGGTACACAAAAAGCCTTACATTAGCATGAAGCAGCATAGCAACAAGTTTGAAGGGGTAGCATGGAATGGAACTACGATACGAACAAGATAGGTACGCTATATACAGCAAGTCAGTGTAGCAAAGAAGTAATGCGGGCGTTCTACTGGAGCGTGGAGATGAAGGAGGAGCTGAGCCGCAAGGCAAAGCTCTCAATTTACCGGTCTGTCTTCATTCCTGCTCTCATCAATGATAGTCACCAAAAGAAAGAGACAGTGAATACAAGCGGCTGTAATGGGTGTTCTCCATAGGGTGGCTCACTCTCTGTGAGGGAGAGGAGCTCTGTGATCCAGTAGGACCTCAGAGTACAGCCACTGCTCCTCCATACAGAGAGCAGGGAGCTGAGGTGGTTTGAGCATGCTTAAGTATGCTTCCTTATATAGGTGGACCAGGCAGGAGACCCGGAGGCAGACACTGGACACACTGGAGAGAATACAGGCCTCGGCTGGCTTGGGAATGTGATGGTGAATGAAGTCAAGGCAGTATCAGATACTGAGAAAGCTGAATTACTAGCCAGAACATTTGTTAGGCTGTATAGCTGAGTCAATCTAACAGAGGGTGTACTAAAAAGGAGAAGTTAAAAGAACATGATGAGCTTCTAGGCAGGAAAGAACATGAATGTTCCCTTTTCATGAAGTGTTGGAAGAAGTGAGTTCTAAATCAGGAATGACATCACCTGAAAATGATGAGGTAAGAAGTTATATTATGCTGGAAAATTTACAGGATGCAGCATTAAATACTGCTGGAGTTCTAAAGAGAATCAGCCTGAAAACCACAGCCCAATTACACTGACGTCACGTATTTATTAAAAAATAATGGAAAGAATGGCGACAGACAGGTTGACATATGTATTAGAAAGTAAGGGATTTATATCCTCTCATCAAAGTGGCTTCAGGAAAGGGAGGGAACTGTGGATCTAGTTGCTTGTTTACAAAGAGAAAAAAGAAGGAGCAGCTGAGGGAGGAAGCTGCGGTGGCAATGCTTTTAGGGGGAATTCAGACCTGCTATTAAATTCCGATCATAAGTGTCCAGCTCTTCGTACACCTGTCCACACCTGGCAGGAAAATGCGGCCTGTGATTGCAGTTCCCTGTAAATAAACACAAACATAATTTCTCGTCTAGAGTAGTTTTATTCTATGTTAGCATTGCAGCCACGTCCGACTGTGACCATTCACCTCTATCTTTTAAAAATGTCTTCATATATCGCTCAGTGCAATTTGAACCATCCAGTTTCTGCTGTAATCAGCTTCCAGCTCTGTGTGTGTTTGAAGTGTTGAAACAGAGGAGTGGGGAGATCACGGGCACAAATGACAGCAAAACACAGCAGTCACACACTGCGCTGAAATGAAACGCATGCACATAAATGAGGTAAATAACATTCATACACACAGTCTCTCCCGTATTTCTGCCGTTCCACACACACACACAGAGCTCAACAGTGAACTGGGTTAAGTAGTTGACAACGACTACACTTGTAATGTTACTGTAAATATAAGGAAAGTTTCACAGGTAAAAAGCCAATAAGTTATTTAATCAAGAACTTTTTCCTCTTATTGTTGGTGCAACCAAACAACACAACGCGGCTCCTTTTGGCGCTGGCACACGAATGAGTACGTACTTCTGCTTACACAGTGGGTGTCAATTAAGTATGCAGTCTTTAATGCGTCCTGAGGAGGCATTGTGTTCAGACACACACGTGTCCAATCTCATGCACCCCTGACCACCTCTGAATGTGGTCAGAGCTAGATGACCTCAGGATACATTGAGGACGTTCAGACTTGTACTTATTATATGAGATCAGAGAGCTCAGATCGGACTCTTAATACCAGATCTGAACAGGGCTTCATACATGGAGAATTTTAATGTGAATAAGTGGATGAATGTTTAATGTTTGGATCATCAGTCAAAAGACAGTAGAGGGCAAGAAAGTAACAACGTGGCTTAGGTGGTAAGGTGATCACCCAGTGATCGAAGGGTCGCCGGTTTGATCCCTGGCTCCACCATGTCGAAGGTCCCTGAGCAAGACCCTAACCCCAAATTGCTCCCAACAAGCAAGTGGGCCTTGCATGGTTACCTCGGCTGTTGGTGTGTGAATGGGTGAATGCGAGGCAAAACATTGTAAAGCGCTTTGAGTGGTCTCCAAACTAGAAAAGCGCTATACAGATGCAGTCCATTTACCATTTAAGTACAATGTTAACAAGTTACATTGTAGAGAATGGTATACCGCAGGGAAGTGTGATTAGCCCATTGTTGTTTTCAATCATGTTCAACGATTGACTGATAGGCAATATTAAGTGGAGAAAATAATGAGAAATACAATAAAGTAATGAAGACAATGAGTTGAAACTATTTATTGGATTTATTTGAAATGACATAATAATCACCCTTCTAAAAAGGTATTAATGGCATGTTGGGATTAAGACAGCAACTATAGCGTGTTTTGGGTGGACAGCAGACAGAGTAATTCCAGAAGGCCCAACATGGGTACTGGTGACTGCACCTCCAAGGTCCGCTCTGTAAAAAACTGTGGATGACACCACCCTTATTAGGCTGACTTTGGATGGCAACTACTCTGCTTATTGACAGGTAGTGACATAGCTGATATCCTGGTGCAGTCAAAACATTAAGGTTAACACCCTCAAAACGACAGAAGGTGTTTCTTCAGAAGTACATATACATAATTAATATCCCCAATGGGATCAATAAAGTACCCTTCTTCTTCTTCTAGACTTCAGGTGAGCCCCCCACCCCCAACCCCCTCAAAATTAACGACACAGCTGTCCCAACAAGAGAGACATATACATTTCTTGGTACGATAAACTCTTGTGGCCTGACATGAGAAGCCAGCATCAACTCCACAACTAAAAAGGCACAACAGAGGATGTACTTCTGCAGCAGCTGTGGAAATTCCACCTGCCACAGGCTACAATGGTCCATTCCCACATCATCGATCACAGTGGTTCCCCTTAACCATCTCAAACAGGACATCCACAGACTGCAGCCCGTCGCCCACTCGGCTGACAGAACCATTGGCTGATTTCTTAACCCAACCGAGGAATAATTCAAATCCTGGGCCAGAGAGCAAGCAAAAATTGGTTTGTGATGGCAAAGATGTACATTAAAGAGTGTTCCTCAGTGTTGACAGCCAGTGAATGGAATATTACTTAATTATTGAGTAATAATTGCCAGCTATATAACTGAAAAGCTGTGTTAAATGAACTTAAAAGAACCCATCCTACATATACAACAAACAACAAATATTAGGTCTTGACTACCATTTGTTTACTTATAATAAAGAAAGATTTAGGGCATGCTGGTGGCTCTCCCGGTAAGACTGAATAGCACACTGACACAGTGGTGTGGGTTCCATCATGACCACTGCTTTTATCTGTGAGTTATTATAATTTAGAAAAGAAAAATCATCATTTGGGATTTCAGCACAACTCTCTGGTTGCCAGTTTTCCGCATTAACCATTACACCACCATGTCCTTCAACGATACGTTTGAGCAATTTCAATCCCAGTGCATTTTCATCAGGAAATGCATTTCTAGTTTTAAACATTCTTCTGAGGTCCTCACATGGGACATTGACCCCATAACTAAGAAGGAACAAAGAGGAAATTTCCCTCCCAGGCTTAAGGATATATCTTCCTGATGCTTGGGCCCTCTGCCACAGGCCTGCCTGGGATTTTGAGGGTTCTGTGCAGTGTCCTATCTGATGGCACACCATACTGATGCTATCCAGGCCAATGTGCAATAATCCTGTACATCAATTATATATATATATATATATGTATAGGTTTTTTACATACATGTGAATGTATGTCAGTGTCACAGTTAGTTGTACTCTTGTTGTCTTTCTAGTTGTGTTGTCATCTCTATAGTTGTACCTATTTCTACTATTTCTTACTTATGTAAAGAAGCAGGCATATGCACAAAGAAACATTCCTTGGCCAATAAAAGAATTCTGACCCTGTCAGTTTACACCGCAAAAATTATGGCAATTGTTTGGCATGGCACTAGATGAAAAAATAAACAGAGGATGCTGCTCATTTATTCAACTATTAATCAGTATTCATAATCAAACGTCACAAAGCAGGCGTGATTTTCATTTACAAAGACATACACGCATGGTTCAATTTGGCCTTTCAGTTATGTTCCCATCTCATCAGGAAATAAATGTGCTGATTTAACAGCGAACAGGACAGAGTTTGACACTGACATTTCTCAAGAATCAAGTCAACAGTACACGGCAAAAAAAGTCTGAACGGGCAAAATATAGGGGGAAAAAAGAACATGTGAGAGTGTTTCAGGTGGAAGGTGGGGAGATACAGGGAAAACCGTGTTAATTCAAAAATAGAGCACACATTTAAATGAAAGTCTTTTGGGGTTCAACGCAATACAAACGTATATCAATTTTTAGTCATTTTTTCCTGGAAACGGCATTAATGAATTTGATTTAGTTACAGAATAGCACATCTTTCTCCCCTCTCCATTACAGTAGGTAGCGGTAAAAGAACTTTCAGCTGGATGCCAGCCGCCTCAAACACGAGAAGAAGAAGACCGCCATTTTGAGATTTACCTAGACCGAACACATCACAAACCACGGGAGCAGCGGGCTCTGTGAGCGGCCACACTTCTTCGCAAGAAACGGGAGCTTGGCTAGCAATGCGACAAGGTGTCGCGTTTTGTCGTGATTCGTGTTAGGGCCTCTGGGAATTTGTTTTTTGTATGTCGGCCCGTGGCAACTCTCGTCTACGTCAACTTCCAAATTAGTGCCATTCCGCGTTGGAAACAGGATTGAATGGATAGCTTCTTCCTCCGCTCTCCCCCAGCCGAGGGACAATCGGAGCACACGGACTGGGGATACTGCAGGCACAGTTGTTGAATGTGTTTTTTTTAGCAAATCATCACCGTTGTATCAGTATCACCGGCTGGCTTCCCAGTGTCAGGTAGCTTACCGCTGCCTTTGAACTGGCCATTTGTTCTTCAGGGTGCAGGTCTCATTGCCCCACATTTCCCGGGGTAAATCCGGATTGGTTTAGCTAATTTCAGCGGGCCTCCATCCTTGAAGCCCCGGTTCATCCATCCATCCATCCATCCCACCCCCGCCGTTAGCCAGCAACTCGCACCCACCTAAGGCGCCGAGATTGGGCGAATAGCGAGCAAATACGTCCGCGTTTCTCTGCCCGCTCCCCCGCCAACCTCCCCCCCTCACTCCCCAGCGCTGACAGCGGACAAGGCCGAGGACGCGTCAGAGCGGGCCCGGCCGCCGAGGCTCGACCTGTCCACCCCACCTCCGCATCCTACCACGCCTTACCAGCAGTCCAGAACTCTGCTCCCCACCGAGCCTAGTCTGGACAAGGTCGAGGGGAACAGAGACACCAAGGAACACCGCATCACTACCACAACAACAGCTGCCAACATGAACCACCACCATCACCACACTCAGCAGCAGCAGCAGCAGCAGCAGAAAGCCGGTGAGCAGCAGCTCAGCGAGCCAGAGGACATGGAGATGGAAGGTGAGCAGTGAGCATTACCGGCCATTCCTAACCCAGGTGTTCCTAAAAATAATTGTGCACGCAGACGAGCTCTGTTTAACTTGACAGTAAACACGAAGGCCTGCCTGATGCTAGCTGGAATAGCCGGCTGCGTTTTTGCTGATGATGCGTCCGTTGCAGCATTCTTATGCGAAGCTGACCTCATTTTGCGTTACAGGCTAACGCAGCCTCTGTTTTATTCTGGGTATTCGCAATTTTCCACACTTTGCAGAGACCCTGAAAATTATAATTTTATTCTCCAAAGATAGAGTGCAGCCATGTAATCCGTTATGTCACACGCAAAAGTAATCAGCGTTGTTCTCGTTTCTTCACTGGAAACTGAGAATCACTTTTCTAACATGATCCGTTCGATTCAAAGTGACTAACGCAGTTCCCGGCTGGCTAATGTATGCGAGGCGGTTTGTAAACATTGCGGTTGTTAGCATTGGCTTACAATTAACGCGACAATTAAAGGTAACGAAGCATCGTACGATGAATGAATGCAGCTTCCTTGACCTCACACTGGGCTCTGGTGAACGGTGACAGTTAGTCAAAGATTGTCACTAAAGGGGCGAGCTAGAATAACACCAGGTAAAGTAACGGAGTTAAAGGATCGATTCGGTAAAGCAGAAACTTAATAATGTCAACACACGGCGCGCTAACCTCAATGTAGCCCGCTAGCATCGTGGTAGTTTCTAAATGTGGGCCTACAAAATAACCATTACAGGGCGAAATTTGTCAAACTAGCGATTGAAGCATGGAGTCAGGGGGCCGCGGTGAATTCTTTCTATGTATAGTCATGATATGTAGCTTGAAACACACACTTAACCCTGTCACTTCGTTCACTATGCATTGAAAACACGATAGTGATAAGAAACATTTGTAGCGGGAGCGCTAATTGTAAGCTAGCCAATTAGCGGCGAGGCCCGCTTCGTTACGCCCATTCTTTGGCTAGCATGCTAGTTAGCTAATAAGCTAATGCTAGCGGAGGGGGTGTGTGGCGTTTCAAAATGGTGGCTTGTATTTTGCAACGATCGATTTGGCTGTAGCTCACCTGTAAGGCCTTAAATGTTTACGTAAAGTAATCCTTACTTTCATCCATTTATTCAATGACTGTATAATTTACCCAATCTGATATTTGCTTGCTGCATCAATCCTAGCGTGTTAGCAGGTAGCAGCGAACCCAGCTAACGCTCGCTAATAAGGGTTTACAGACGGTCCTGTAGCTGCTGATGCTAGCTAACGTAGATGCGTCAGTCCGGATTTGCCAAACTAGCTCTTGTGGCAGCAGTAGAGGTGCCATTTAGAATAGAGGACGGCGCTCTCAACATCTCAGCATTAATGTTTTTTAATACCAGGTGAATGCTGGTTTATTTGTTCAAGTTTTATGAGGTGAATCACGTAGTAATGCTGGCGAGTAACGGTAGTCGCCGCTGCGGTAATCCAGGCCCACACAGGGGCAGCGCGGGGATTTGCTGCTTCATTGTATGGATGAGCAAACGGCATGGAGCTCGCCATTTTTAATGATCTGTGTTTTTGTTAGTCCGACCGGGATTAAGTGCCATTTCTGTCCACATTCAGCAAGTGTTTGTAACTGCAGAGCATCACATTCGCCGGCAGTTTTGTCGGCTTTGGAGTAGGTTTTTGGAAGCCCTCAGCATCACTGCGTCATTCAGTGCTGCTCGCTTTGTGATCCGTTAACGGACTTTGTCTTGTTCTGCATCACTGTATGGCCTTTATCTCATCCACCAGTTGGAAGAGGCCAGCAGAAAACAGGTGGAAGCAGCTCGTAGATCAGAGAATTGTGACACTGAAATCAATATTTTAGCAGGTGTACTCATAAGTCTTACTGATGCTTCGGTGATTCAGATTTTTATTTTAGTGTCTTTATCTCCTGTTCACACAGTTGGATGATACACACAGTCACATCAAATTTGGATGATACAGGATTGTAAAGTGAATAAATACTAAATATCGGTGCTTATTACAACTGAAATAATGCTTCAGAAATGTAGCTAGAACTGGACTATAATTTTATGATATTTCAGTTCAAACTTCCCACAAAATTGGCATAATGGTTATCTCTGCTGGCTAACTTTTTTATTCTGCAATTGAGGCAACAAATATTTTCCTCTTTTTTTAAGTTAAAGCATTGTGTGCAATCTCACCAATCAAAGTTAGATTACTTTGCATAACAAGAAGTAGATTATGCAATTTGATTTATGTCTATTCCAGTAATAGCTGAATCACATTAACAACAAATGAATTGGACTATTGAGTTTGTGTAAATATGGACTGAAAACATTTACATCTCGTAGTGCGGGGTAACCTATTAGCATATTCATATTTCTGATATACAGGATACTCTGCCAAGCAATGGGTTGTGACCACATGTGAAGTGCTTACATTAACATACTGTACACTCCTTAATGGTCTTTGAGTCGGTCAGAGAGCTGCGGAGAGACCTGAGGTTCCACCATCTACTTTGCCACAGGATGGTGACCAATGATGCTGCATTTTACTGTCACAGGGTCACTCTGCTGTTCTTGGTGAATCAGATTCCACTTGTCTGGCTTTCTCGTGTGCCTGAAGTCTCTAGGTTGTGGTAGTTGACTGTTGTAGGATTCATTGTTTTGGGGCTGTATGATCATTGTCAGGGGGAAGTAATACATTTTCAGGGGGAAATTATTTGTCTCAAATGACCAAAATTTGGGACCATTTTAAATACACATTGTGGTGTTTCCTGAGCAAATGTTTATGTACAAACTAGGCACACACATTTTCAGCTAGTTCCTTAAATAATTGTTGAACCTCCTTATTTATTTAAGCTTATTAATGAATAATGCTAATATCTAGGAACAAATTGAGTATTTAAAAAAGATCACGTACGGCATGTCAATTTTTACTGATAATTGTTTGATCGTTAACATCCCTAATCTTGATCCCTAATTCTCATCAGAATAATTTTTTGTAAGCCAAAACAGCAGAGACATTTCATTCAGCATCAACTTCTTATTCACACAATGAAAGCCCAGTAACACTGAAATGTATGTTTATACAACAAATAAAGGTTATTTATGATATCAGAAGAAAATACCATGAGGGTATTAATTGACATTCAGTTTCTTGATGATCCTTAAATTAATTTTAAGGATGTTGTTCCATAAGCTCACCTTTTCCTATGAAATGTCATCTGAAGAGTCACATTTCACTTGTTTATTAGTCATTCATTTGCATTGATTCATTTCAATTGAGTTTGTTAACTATTTGAGTGAAAGTGGAACATTATGAAACATGAATTCTTTCCCTCTGGACTCAATGTTGAACTCGTATGGCAGATTTAAGTCAGACTTGTGTTGAGTGTGAATATTAGTCAGTGATTTGTTCCAGGGAATTTCTCCTCCGTGTCAGCTGGGGTGTACTGACTGGGTACCTGTAGGTGAAACCACGCACATCTGAAGACCTGATTCTTTGTTCACACAAATTGTTCACACAAAGATTCTTTTCTTGATGATTAAAGAGGTTTTACTTGTTTCCAGTACAGTGGCTGTGGACTTGAGAAGATTAGGAAACATTGTTGGCAGTAAGTTGTGTTGGTGGTGCAGATCGAGGAAGAGTTCAGACTGACAAACGTGTTTAAAAAAAAAAGAAAATCATGCTTGTGTCATTTGATATGAAGTGAATTTCCTTTTCTAGCCATCAGGGCAGTTTTAGTTAAGGTAAAGTCCACATTAGCTCCCCTGTCATTATCAAATATGGAATCCTTTATTCCTGACTGACAAAGAGGGTGTGAAGAGTAGCTGTCTTGGTGTTGATTGACAGACTGTTGCTGTTGCTTGGGTGTAATCCACTTGGGGAAAGGAGGTCAGCGTTACCAGCTGAGGAGGACTCCTTAATGTTACCTGGAGACACGCAAACACTGTCCCTCCTCTCTGACGTCGTCGTTACAGGATCCACTCAGGATCTCCTTAAAGTCTCATCTGTGATCCAACCATCAGAATGTTGTGATAGCTGAGACCACTCACAGAACTGTCTTGTTATTTGTCTGGGATAATTGGCAACCTCCTTGGTGTGCACGTGGTTCTGTTTGAGCGATGACTTGCAGCGTAATCCTGCATTGTGTCAGTAATTACTCAGACTGCTATAATGCTGCACACTCTTTGTTATGCATTGGCTCGCATCTCTCTCGCTCTCTCTATCGGCCTCACATTGACAAATCTCTGAAACTCTCATATTGTTTGAAAGATGCACTACATTGTATTCTTCTCTGTGTATGTATGTGTGTGTCTGTCTGTCCTGGCTGCCGACTACTTAGCAGTACCAGATATTGAGTTATGCCATTTGTTGAGTTAAAAATTGAGTAGCATATTTGATCGGTACTGCGACTACTACCACTACCAGAGCTATCACTTCTCTTAAATGGTGGTTGGCAAAACAGCCTTTGGTGCGCTATCGCCACCTACTGGACTGGTCCAGTTTCACAACCAATGGACGGTTTTACTGTTGAAGTAATAACAACAAGCATTGGGAAATGTGTCATCAGATGAGTGATGTCACATTGAGCTGACATCAATCTTGTCAGAATTGTAGATATAGTGATGAGTATGGAGTATCGCTCATTGGATGGAGTGACGGGTAAAACAGCAATGTGGACCAAACGGAGAAGCGATAGCTTGTTTGTTCACTTTGGCGACGCTACTGGTGTGTTGTCTCTTTCTTCTGATTTCCTCATAGAAGTGTTAGTGTAAATGTGTAATGTGTATTGTAAATGAAGTTGTGGCCTCTTCTGTGGTCACCATTTTGGAGTTTGGGCAGAAAAACCCTGGAAACCCCTTGACAATTTGTAATCCCATTTTTAACTGAGCACTTGTGCCGCTGTCTTAGCTCACGTTTTGTTGTCTCCAGACTTCATTTGTAACTTAGAGGTTTGTGTTAGTTTTGTTGCATAACAGTCCCAGATCTTCAGTCATACCTTTTCTAGTTATTTAGTTTAATATTTTCAGTATTACACAATGTTATTGTTCATTATCATTTTACACAAGTAGAGTGAATCTCGTTTACAATATTTAGCTGCTAAATTCCTAAATATTCACCTGAAAATGAATGAAAGGACATGTCAAAAGCTTCTAAACAAGACTCCTCAATTTCTGAGCAAATTTAAATATATTTTTATGGATAAAATATGGTAACATTTAATTGTAATGTTTAATAGAATTCCAATAATTGGGGAAAAAGCAGATAACATACTAAATATTGTTATATTGTAGTGTTTATGTTGGTTTGGAAGTATAATCAAGACTTAAGCTATCATGAGAGATACTTAGCCTGGGTATTGTGCCAGTTCATCAACATGGTGCTGACTCATACCATCTCACAGCTCAACCTTACTACAATCTTTGTGTTTATGCCTGTGCAGCTGGGGACACGGACGACCCCCCAAGAATTCCAGCCAACCCAGTGATCAATGGAAACATGGCTATGGCAGACGGACACAACAACACGGAGGAGGACATGGAGGATGGTGAGGACTTGCATGCACAAACACACAAATGTTTGCATATTCAGATGACGAGTATGCCCCCTCCATGTGATTCAATTAACATCATTACTGGAGATTGATTTAAAATTATGTTTTGGTCAAAATGGATTCATTCAAGGAGAGTGGGACTCAAATTAACAACCTGCTGCTCTGCGGCTGTAGTCTGTGAAAGATGTAAAATCCTTTAACCTGCCCTCGTCTCATCCCATCCTCCCACAGACACCAGTTGGCGATCAGAGGCGACATTCCGGTTTGTGGTGGAGCGTTTCAGCCGTCTGAGCGAGTCAGTGCTTAGCCCATCCTGCTTTGTGCGGAACCTTCCATGGAAGATCATGGTGATGCCAAGGTTTTACCCTGATCGACCTCACCAAAAAAGTGTGGGCTTCTTTCTCCAGTGCAACGCAGAGTCCGACTCCACGTAGGTGTTGTGGTGGGAGGGGGAATGCCCAAAACAAACATGGACACACAGTAAACATACACGGAAATGATTTTCCTAGATCAAACTTAGATGTTCATCTCTCAGTATATACAAGTTTTTATGACTATCGCAGATGATATTATATTCTACAAATAAACAATTATAGATATAGTACTATTTACTCTGTGATAAATAATTGTTAGATCAACCAGTTATCACTGTAAATGACATTGACAGTCCACGGTCGGTAACGTAGCCATTGTCCCCATGCTGTAGGTCATGGTCATGCCATGCACAGGCAATGCTGAAGATCATCAACTACAAAGATGATGAGAAGTCCTTCAGCCGTAGGATCAGTCATCTTTTCTTCCACAAGGAGAATGACTGGGGCTTCTCCAACTTCATGTCTTGGAGTGTGAGTACAGTACACCGATGGGTGAAAGCAAAATCAATCAACTTTACGTTTATTTCCTTGCCAATGAGAGAGACAAAGTACATTTAGTATTTGTCTGATCATGATTGGAGTTTTCTGTCACTTGTGACTCATGACTAACTGCTGCTGTTGTTTCAGGATGTGACTGATCCAGAGAGGGGTTTCATCGATGATGACAAAGTCACTTTTGAAGTCTATGTTCAGGCCGATGCCCCACATGGAGTGGCGTATGTAGACCTTCACTCCGTTCCTAACGTGTTTTAATATATTGACTGAGGGACCACAAGTCAGCATGCTTAATCTTAAACAAAGCTAAAAAACTTAGTAGATAATAGAAGGCAGACATTTGCATTATCTGATGAAGTTCTAACTGTGTAGTTATTCAGTATGAGCTCTTATGTGGTGGAGGAAACACTTAGTAAGTTTATATGTACCTTTAAAACATAGACATTTTAATCAGCGTAATCGTGTTGTTACCTTTAATCACAGTGGGGACAAATATAAACAGTAAAGGAGTATTTAGTGCATATGAACAGACAGCTCGAGATGTAATGTTTTGAGGTCATGTAGCAGTTTGTCTTTAATGTTATGAATGATGTCTGTGTGTGGGTGTGTGCCCATCCATCCTTCAATCCATCCAGCTGGGACTCAAAGAAACACACAGGCTACGTTGGGCTGAAGAACCAGGGAGCCACGTGCTACATGAACAGCCTGCTACAGACGCTCTTCTTCACAAACCAGCTACGGAGGGTATGCTGCCGTCTGTCTGTATCTCTACTTTTTATTACCTGAGCTTGTACTGTTAAAACTTGTGCTGTATCTTGTTATTTTTATAAACTGACAGCAATGTAGTTGGGTGAGTAGTTACTAGTTGGATGAAGCGGGGCGTCAATCATCCCGACTGTGTATTCCAGGCGGTGTACATGATGCCCACAGAAGGAGATGACTCGTCTAAGAGCGTTCCTCTGGCACTGCAAAGGGTTTTCTATGAGCTGCAGCACAGCGACAAACCTGTCGGCACCAAGAAGCTCACAAAGTCCTTTGGGTAAAATGCTTGAACACGTGTACACTCGCACACACATGAACTCACGCACACACATGAACTCACGCACACACACACTGATTCCATTTAGTGTGAGGAGAAGTGAATCACTTATCCAGAGGACAAATTGATAAAGTTGTGACAAAAATGCTAAGTGTTGAACATTTGGCATGAAAATGATCAGAAGATAAAGTCAAATCCTTGTATGGAAGAGATTGACAGTTTGTTCATGATATTACTCCTTATGCAGGCTTAAATAAGAAAATAGTTAACCGCCTTTCTTTTATTTATCGGAAAGTCAGATCACAATTGAAGGATTTTCTATTACTGGGCTCTTACTCCATTTTCTGTCTTTTTGAAGGTGGGAAACACTAGACAGCTTCATGCAACATGATGTACAAGAGCTCTGCAGAGTGGTGAGTTGTTACGAACAGTGTGTGTGTGTGTGTGTGTTTGTGTGTGCGCGCGCTTGCTAGCGCGCGCGTGTGTGTGCTGCATTAGTGATATACTGTGTTTGTTCCAGCTCCTGGACAATGTGGAGAACAAAATGAAAGGCACTTGTGTTGAGGGAACAATCCCCAAGCTCTTCAGAGGAAAGATGGTGGTATGTTCCTCCTTCTCCATGTCTCCTTTTAATGGATGCCCTCTGTATTGTCACACAAAAAAGATGAGTAAAATTCATAGGTGATGAAATGCATTAGCCTGAGCGCTGCCTCTCCAACATGTCATTGAATATGATATGTTAAGGCCACAGCGTGTCTCATCCCATGTAGCCCCTCTGCATTGGTTTTAAGGCTACAGGGGAAATCAGCTGTGTTTATTCCTTTCATAATTACTTTGAATTATGTGACCTAAACCCGGCTTCTCCTTGGGGAGCCAGTATCCTGCACTGTGGACCTCCTAGGTAGTATTGTAGATGTTTCTATAATCCTTTGAGGTCAGTGGAGTTGTCCAATGTCGCCAGGGCCCCGTTGACCAACACTTTTCTAGGTCAATGCTAACAGGCTTTCATGGCAAGCGTAACGGCCCTAGTAGTAAACAGGCCTGTTTAGTTATCCCACCCACCTCTCAAAACAATGCTGAGGGGTTGGACTTTTGGAGGCTTATTTTCCTCTTTCAGTACTAATCTGGACTCACAAATGTCATGTCAAGAATAAACCTGGTTTCAGTAACCCAGTTATTAGAGTTTGTATCCGTGGCTAAGCCTAGTTACTGTATGTTCCAGTGAAAGCGGCCTTAAAAGTCAGCACAGTCTCTAAATCCACCGGCATAAAGGGATCTTACTTGAGCCACGCTAGCGCATCAGGCATCATGCAAATAAGATTGAATATAGGAATCAAATAAAAAGCATTATTTTGGCCACACCGGTTGAGTTTGTGTGTGTGTGTGTGTGTGTTTGTTTGTTTGTGGTTTCTCTCCCTCTCAGTCATATATCCAGTGTAAACATGTGGACTATCGGTCAGAGCGGATAGAGGACTACTATGACATCCAGCTCAGCATAAAAGGAAAGAAGAACAGTGAGTACCAACACAGCCACCAGTTTTCTTTAGACAGCTTTATTTAGTTTGATCTATATAAATTTTTCAACCACCTAAGGCTGAAAGGATGAGCATCTTCTGTGAATACACGCAATAAGCGTTTGTTTGCCAACTTTCATCCATCCTTTATTATTTATATAACAAACTTTCATTTTTTGTATTTCCAGTCTTTGAGTCTTTTAAAGATTACGTCGCTACAGAGCAGTTAGATGGAGACAACAAATATGATGCAGGAGAGCACGGCCTGCAGGTGAGGTTTCACAGCATTCATTTCACAAAATGTGTTTTTTCTCTCATGTATATTGTTTCATAAAATTCCTGCTGACTGAAAACCCCCCCCAAAAAAGTAACAAAATGCTTCACAGTCAGTACAGTGTAAAAATAAAAATAAAAATGTATATTATAGGTAGCTCTTATATGATACAGAATTATAATTTACATGTGAACGGTCACATTTTGCCGTCTGTTGTCATGAAACATCTGGGACTTTGAAAATGGTTTCTATGACTGGAAAATTATGAAATGTCCGTCTTGGCATGGCAAAAATGTACCCAAATAAAACACTTGCAGTCAGAAAGGCTGCTGGGGACTTAGGGTAATAATGGCTACAAGGACATCAAAGGAAACGGCAGCTAGCTTGCTCTTCCTGCACAAGTCTTGCGTTTTTTTTTTTTTTAGCAAAAAGTAACTTTGTAACTATCTTCCAAATAAGTCAGTTATGTTTGAACCATTTAAGGCCAATTGGACCCAGCAGAGTGCTTCTGTGATGGGTCTGAATTATGCATGACCAGTTGTAAATCAAATGATGACGTGGACGTTCTGGTTCCCTCACACACTTGAGTGAGGCTGCAACACGAGGTTTAAAAGAAGGGATTACCATCTTTAGAAAGGAAATACTTCCCTGTGGGTATAAAAACTGCTATACCATGGTGGAGGTATAACAATCTACACTTAATTTTCTACTTTTATTACTGCAGCTCTACTGGACATAAAAGTTATATGTAATGCTGACTGCCAGAATGAATCATGGACACAGACACAGAATGTGCTTGTGTATATTTGTCTTACAAATATATGAATCTTAAGTTGCAAAAACACTTAACACGTTTTGGACTTTCATCTAGTGAAAGTTTGAGCTGGGTTCAGTTCAATGTCCTCATCACATTGTTTGTCTGTGCCACAGGAAGCAGAGAAAGGAGTGAAGTTCCTCACTTTCCCTCCAATCCTTCACCTGCAGCTGATGAGGTTCATGTATGACCCACAGACTGATCAGAACATCAAGATAAATGACAGGTGAAAAACACACATCACCTAATTTTTTTATCCCTGTGAGCTGTGTGTTGGGCTCATTAGCATAAGTCAAAGGGAGAGGATATTTTCAGAAATGTGCACGCTCAAAGTAGCATGCCATGACCTCACACCATTACCATGTGACAGTTAGTTACTGATTAGGATCAGACCATGTATAGGTCTGTAAGAGAAGGATAGTTTTGAACAAACCATCAGCATCATGTGACACACACAACACAAAATGATGCATGTTTAATGAAGTGATGTCAGAGCAAAGGCCAATCCATTGATGATTAAGTGGTTTTCAGGTGCACACTCACAGATTCACACATGGTAATGGTCTACTTTACAGCCACTCACAGGCTGTGAGTCATTCCTGTGTTGCTGGTACATGGACACTTGAGCACGCACAAACACAGTGTGTGACATTGAAGTGACAGTGAAACACATTGATATGCTTTTACTGCTCTACATTTAATCCTTTTTACATCACAATTTGTTTTATAATTATTCCATCTCCTTTTTTCCACTCTCGCCTTTTCCCTCCTTCTGTTTTTGTCTCTGTTTCATTCTTTCTCTGTCTCGTTCTCAAACCTTGTCTTTCCTTTACTCTCTCTCGTCTGTCTGTCTGTTGGTCTCTCTTGTCCTATCCTGTTCAGATTTGAGTTTCCAGATCAGTTACCTCTGGATGAGTTCCTCCAGAAGCCAGACTCCAAGGACCCGGCTAACTACATCTTGCACGCGGTGCTGGTGCACAGCGGCGACAACCATGGCGGTCACTACGTCGTCTATCTTAATCCCAAAGGAGACGGCAAAGTGAGTGACAAGGAACCAGCAGTGAGAACAAACATTTTTCTCTTTTTCACCCAAAAATTCTCCCCACATTTACTTGTTTACGCCACACTCACCCCTACCTTACATCATTCCTTTGCGTCAGTGGTGTAAGTTTGATGACGACGTGGTGTCACGGTGCACCAAGGAGGAGGCCATAGAACACAACTATGGCGGCCACGATGATGACCTCTCAGTGCGTCACTGCACCAACGCCTACATGTTGGTCTACATCCGCGAGTCCAAACTCAGTAAGTAACAGCGCCTGAACTAAATAGTGTTAACTGTGCTGCGGGGTCTTCAGTATTCTAACCTCCGCTCCTTCCTGCGTTCCAGGCGAGGTGCTGCAGCCGATGACTGACGTGGACATCCCACAGCAACTGGTGGAGCGACTGCAAGAGGAGAAGAGGGTGGAGGCACAGAAGAGGAAGGAGAGGCAGGAAGCCCACCTCTACATGCAGGTCCAGGTAAACAATGATCATCTTCTCCAACTCTCCTTATGAAACATCTCTGCATATGACCACGTAGGGCACCAGAAACCACTGGCTTGACCCCTCTGTGACAACCACCTGAAAATATTATGAGAGACCTTGAATCAAGTCACTTGAGAGCTTGAGAGCTTGAATCAAGTTTGAAATTCTCCAAATATGGCTCTGAAAAGTAAATTTGCGGATATGAAAATTTTGGATACCAACATTTGAAATTAACGTTGCCGTTAAGACTGATAACAGATATTTGGCTATGATATACACATTTTGTACATATTGTAAAAAAAACATGTAAACATTTGAAAAAGTAACCTTTATTTGCAAAACATTTGTAAAAGCCCATAAATCATATGCTATATTGCATCATTTCAGGGACACCATCAAAAAAAAGAGAAGTAACTAACAGTATTAGTTTTACACTACAACTTGTAGCAACTGTATAATATTATAAAAGTGAAGTTTAATTCACATCTGTGAAAAAGTTTAACAGAGGAGAGGCAAACAGTTCAAGCATAAACAACAGCAAAATGCTATCACACTGCGCTACAATGAAACGAGTGCATACATATTAGGTAAATAACTTAAATAAACATGGTCTCTATTACGGGTCGCACTGATCAAGTTTCTGCCACTCAACACACACAGTGCTAAACAGTGAACCATGTGAAGTACTCGAGTTGACGACAGCTACACTTAATGTCACTGTAAGTGCAATAAATGTTTTGCGAGTAAAAAAACAATGCCTGTAATTTAATCCAATTGAGTCTTGAAAAAGGGGGTGTGATTTTTACAGATATGATATGAGTGCAACTTGTATACATATTACTTTTTACACCAAGTATTTTTGATAGCATATGTACAGTTAGTACTCAAACTGTACAGCCTTAGTAGTTGTAGTAACTTGCACCAGTTTTGGCTAGACCACAGGAGTTTAGACTGTCAAAACCCAATGTGGATGTTTATAAATAAAACTTAAAAAAAACGAAGATCTGACATGAGGATAATTTGTGTTTATTTCTTACTTAATAATTGTACTATCTAAAATCTAATCTCTAAATCTAAATCTTTGAAGTTAACAACCACAAATTGAGAGGTCATTCCCAGGGTATAATCTTAAATAATGCTGCAGTTATTCTCCTGAAGTCAGATGATGATGAAGTTAGACAAGTTGATTTTGTGCCCTAAACTCAGTATTTTATCCAGATTTATGAATAAAGCTGAACAACACTGTTCAAACCCAACAGTTAAATTAGAACAAACAACTGCATTTTGTTGGGTTACAGTCCTGTTCAAGCCTCTGGATTCAAACCATTATGCTGTTGTTTGGTTCCAGACAGACTCAAACTGCACTCTTGGGTTTCAGGTTCAGGTCACCTTAAGAACTTAAAGCCAATTTCTGCTGTACTCATTATCACACTGTTCTTTGTCTTGGCAGATGGTGACTGAGGATCAGTTCTGTGGACATCAAGGTAATGACATGTATGACGAGGAGAAGGTCAAGTACACAGTCTTCAAGGTTCTGAAGAGCTCCACACTGCAGGAATTTGTCCAGAACCTCTCCCAGACCATGGTGAGACAAACCAACACACTCCTTTGAGCATCAACACTCCCATGTCTGCTCTGTTCTTGGCCACACATCTGTCTTCCCAGTCACTCATTCACTGTCTCACTCTTTCTCTCGGGGACACTTACCCCAGTACATGTCAGAAACAAACCATGAAAGTTTTTTGGCATTTTTGCTTTATAGTGATACAGTAGAGTGGTATAGTAGAGGGACAGACATGACAGGACAGAGAGAGATGATGACATGCAGCAAGGGACACAGGCCGTCATGTGCTGTAACCCAGTGAGCCACCAGGGCATCCCGATAATCCATACATTTGTGGTACAATGATGGCAGACAAATACAAAATAGAACATTTTATTGTCACCTGCTGGCTTAAATGAAATAAATGGATTAATGAGTGTGCGTAATAATAGTTTATTTGTCAGTGCTTTATACAGTACTTAAAGATACTTTAATGGCCCTTCACATAGGAAGCAGTTTGTTCCGTGCTCAGCGCCTAGCAACCGCTGGCGGGTGCACTGCAGGGTGCCTTGCAGGGTGCCCTGCAGAGGTGTCAGGGAAAAAGGAACAAATCAGAACCGGCATTTTGTTTTTGCCAGCAAGGAACATGCTTCCCATATCAAGTTCCAGTTTGTAGCACTACCATATGAGGGAATAATTGAAAACAGTTAAGCTCTTTTGTTGCTGTGCTGCAGGGTTACCCACAGGACCAGATGAGGCTGTGGCCCATGCAGGCCCGGAGCAATGGAACTAAACGACCTGCCATGCTGGACTACGAGGCCGACTGCAACAAGTCTGTGAGTAGTGTCAGCTGTGTTTGTGTGGCTGAGTCTTAAAGAAAGTCTTAATTTTTTGTTATTACTATCACAATGCAAGAAACAACATGTAAATTGTGACCTAGACTAGCAGTTTTTCTGTCTCTGGTGTTTGTGGTAAGCAAGGTTAAGTTACTTGATGGGGGTGACTCCACTGACAAACCTGAGCAGACCATGCCACAGCACAAGAAGCGCCTGTTATTTGACAAGTTGAAGGTTTCAATGTACGAGGAAATGTGAGATCTTTATATCTTACAGAGCTCCCTGTTCTGCTTCTCAGATGGATCAGGTCTCAGGTTTTATATTTGATATTTTTCTGTGCTCTTAAATCTCTTCCACTTAATTCATTCTTTCCTTGTATGGCCACATAAATGTCCCATGTCCCACCAGATTATCACCGTTTTCCTTACATTTTGAATTGTTTTAGCGTTGTTTTTCCTTACATGTTAAGTTTATTATAGAATTTGTTTTGGGGGGTGTTGTTTCTTACAAACAAACAAACTGTCCCTTTAAGCCATTGGTCAGGTAAAATTTTCATCTTGTGTGCTTCAGATGATAGACTTAAGCGACAATGAGAACCCCTGGACAATATTCCTGGAGACTGTGGACCCAGAGATGGCAGCCAGTGGTGCCACATTACCCAAGTTTGACAAAGACCGTAAGTCCTTTTCTTCCACCATCATCAGCTCAGTTTCACAGTACTCACTGACAAACTTGATGTCACTTTGCCATCTCCTTTTTTGTTTGACTCAGTATCTTATTGATCGGCCATTAAAATGTCTGTCAAGTTTAAGATAAACCGAGGACAACCGTAGATGACACTTTCCATTCAGGCCCTTAAACAATCCACAAATAAATAATGAAACGTCCGCAACTGCAATATTCTTGTAAAGAGATGTCGTCACAGCCTGCCTACTAAAAATGACACAGGTGTCAAGGCTCATGGAAATCCACATACTTTAAAATAGTGTGTCCTCCTCCTGACCCCCTCCCACACAAGAGATCCACATCAGCACATAGTTGATCAGCTTAGAGATGGCTGCGGATAGTGTTACTTTTTATATTATGTAAGAACAACAAAATAAATCAAATAATTTCATATAATTGAAAAAGAGCTGCATATGGTGGCATAAAACCACGTATACACCTTTCAACACATGGTTACAGGATCATTGTTTTTTCATAGCTATTTCAAGGTGACCTCAGACAAACCCTTTAGATCAGCAAAACACTTGTTAGTATTGCCTCACTGTGAAGTTCAGGTTCTGGGGAGATAAGAGGGTGTCAACGCAGTAGTTAGTAGTCGATTCTGTCTGCGGCTGTGTACTTTGCAAAAATATAAGGAGTGACAGATTCTTACCTCAGGGCTTTTTATACAAGGTAAAAAAAAACAACATTTACTCACTAATGCACAGTCCTTAATGTTTTACTGAGATGACCAATTTTTATGGGACTAAAATGACAGGTTCTCTTGCAATTATTACTTAACTTGTAAAAATGAGTGCCACCCCAAACTAAAGGGAAAAAGTTGAAATATGCAGAGGTTGAGCTGACTTGAAAGAGGACATAACATGGACTCGCATGAACTTCATGTTATGTTTGCAGGAAATTTCAACCTGCATGAGTTTGAATAGAATTTCAGGATGGTGGCTACAATCCGTGATAGAAATTACTTTGTATTTGCAAATTTTGAAAGTTTGCATCATGACTAGTTTATATTGATGCTCTATACATGAACAGTTTGATATTGCACACATTCTTTTCCAGCTTACTTGCATCACCTATTATTATTACATCATCCAACATCATAAACAAACATAATTTTTTCTTGATATTGTGCAGCCCTGCCAATAGTGCTCCCCAAAAGTAGGAAGTGGAGAAGAAGCTAGATAGAATCTGATTAGGGATGTTTTGTCTTGTAAGCTTCATTTCCTTCTAAGTTCCTGAGCCATGATACATCATATATGTCAGACACGAGCTGCAACAGGAGCAATTTTATGCTCTTTTATGCTCTTTTATGCTCTATAATAGTCGCTGTTCTTTATTATGACATTTTAATCTTGACTTTACCCTGTTTTGCAGATGATGTCATGTTGTTTTTGAAGATGTATGATCCCAAAACCAGAAGCTTAAATTATTGTGGACATATCTACACACCTATATCCTGCAAAATACGTAAGTCTTTGATGTGCCAGCTGTTGCCCTACCTAACATTTTGTGTGAAAGAAAAGATGAGTTGTGCGCCAAATGTGAAGAATCTTCAACTTATTTTTCACTTCTGTTTGCGAAACAGGAGACCTGTTGGTGGTGATGTGTGAGAGAGCAGGCTTTCAGCAGGAAACGAGCCTTATCCTCTATGAGGTGATTTACTGATGCAACTCAGTCACTCATTCACCTTTTGTCACTCTTTCACTCTGTGTTTGTGTCTCAAGTTTGATCTGTCTCATCAGATGTCTCTCCATTGATTGCTCTTCCTCTCTCTTAGTGTGCTCACTTTCTGTTTTCTCTCTGTATCTCTCTCTAGCTGTCTCTCATCCACTTAGCATCAGCTCTGTCTCACTCTTGCTTCTCTTTTTCTCAATTGCTCTCGTTCTTTCTTGCTTTATCTCTAGCGGCAGCTCTCTCAATCCGTTTTTTGTCTTTTGCTCTCTTTCCCTCGTTCTCTTGCTTGGTCTCTTTTCCTCTGAAGTTTGCATAGTTCCCTTCTCTACACTGTTGTATCTGTTGAAAAAACAAACTGACATGTTGCAGACACAGTAGATCTATTCATTTCCCACAATGCCTCTGTGTATTTTAGGAAGTAAAGCCCAACTTAACAGAACGGATACAGGACTATGACGTCTCTCTTGACAAAGCTCTGGATGAGCTCATGGATGGGGACATCATAGTCTTCCAGAAGTAAGACTGTGTGTGTGTTTGTTTGTGTTCTCTCTCTCTCTCTCACTCACTCTCTCTATACATATATATATATAAAAAGATATTCCTCTTGACCATCCTACATTTTCCCCATTCCTCCCTTTTCCTCTATATTGTGGTTTTTCCCATTACCATCTGCAGAGATGACCCAGAGAATGACAGCAGTGAGTTGCCCACAGCTAAGGACTATTTTCGGGATCTCTACCACCGAGTGGATGTCATCTTTTGCGATAAGACCATCCACAACGATCCAGGCTTTGTGGTCACACTGTCAAACCGTATGAACTACTTTCAGGTACGGTCCATCCACATACATGAACTTTCTGCTTGAAGTTTGTAAAAATGCTGTAGCAGATTACTTAAATCTTAAAACATACATGCCTGCACAGCATTGAAGTATAGAATCATTCTTTTCAGGCTTGATTTGTTTTCCTGAAATAAAATAATTTTCTTGATCAAAGTGTTATTCAAAAATGGGTATATTTTGCAGCCATTGCCAAATTGTTGCTGGCTTTATCATCCATAATCAATAGGAAACAGGAATATGTCAATCAGCGCATCAAATTTCTGTTGAATCACAGCTCTCATTCTCTCTTTGTCTTGGCCCGTAGATATTTTCATGCTATGAAGAAAAGGGAATTTCCATCAAAGTTTGTGTGAAGGGCAGAGATGATAATGTTTAATTAAACAATTTGTACCCTCTCCTTCCACCAGGTGGCTAAGACAGTAGCTCAGAGGTTGAACACAGATCCCATGCTGCTGCAGTTCTTCAAGTCACAGGGGTAGGAGGCTTGTCTCATAAACACACACACACACACACACACACTAATATCAGGCCTGCCGTGATTAGTATTGTTTCACATATGATCAGATTAGCAAAAGTTGACAAATGTCAAGTGTCACTCCTTAACTTTATTTACTGTAGTGAGATTTAGCTCTGCGGGAGAACTGCATCCAGCTCAGAATATAGCTGAGATGTAGTCACGTCCATTATGTTCACCTTTCATAGACAAGATGCCAAGCCCCAACCCACATTTCCAGAACATTTTTAAAAGGAGGATTTGGGCTTTCCGTTATACGATATACAAATTGGCAAACACTGAACATGTAGGATCACATTGTTGGCAAACATTTCTCACTTTGACAATGTTACCATATGACCCTCTGGTTACATGCAAAAGACACTTGAAGCACCCAGGCCCCCTGGGCCCAAATGGTACCAGCTTCTCCATCAGTCTTGATGTTCAGAATCAAGCTGCATTCTCGCTGCATTCTCACTGACTTCAGAGCTAAGTGGACTATGTGATGGATTTCCTCAAGCAACTCATAATTCAGTCCATCTGTATTTTGCCCAGTCCTTCTTGCAGACCTATTACCATAATTTTTAGAGGTTGTATTGAATGTCATGTGTCCACCTTATTACCTGGAGTGTTTGTTTCCTCAACGGATGCTGCATTTTTGGTTTCCATGCTTTAACCACTGGTGTGTTTTTTCATATGAACATAGTGTTTTCAGTCTCCTGCTCTGTGACATCAAGGTTCTCTTTATTCCAGTCCAGAACGTCAGAATGGAAACTGTCTACCAACCGTTTTTTTAGTGGAAACTTCATGAACGGTACTCAGTTTGGCTCCAGCCCCAGTGGGGTTTTAACAGCTCGATGACAAAATTCCAATTTATTGTTTGCTCGTGTGTGGCACAGATCAGATCTGCGAAGATGACAGTAAGCAGGGGAAAAAAACTGACATTTTGTGTTTAAGCAAGACCGATAGGGTTCTGTTTTCACCTGGTGTCGTCACACTAATTTGGGGGTGTTAACTCGTCTCCATTTGCTCATTCAGATGGTACTTGTGATGCTGGTCAAACTCTTGTCATGTTTGACTTGGGTACAGGTGGTCTTCCACTTTCTGTGTTAGTGGTCATTTAAGTGTCTGATTTATTTATTTGGGGCATTTCAGCTTAATTATAGGTATAGTAGAGCAATAGACAGGAATAACGAGGCAGAAAGGGGATGACATGCAGCAAAGGACTCAAACCTGAGCCGCTGCAGTATGTGGCATGAGCTCTACCAGGGGAGCCCATGGGTTCCCTGGACTGATCATTTTATTCAATTGCAGAATGAAAGTCAACACAATCCCACCTTGACTCCCCATCTGTAGTCCTCGATAGCGACGATCATAGCGGCAAGCCCAGGCTGCAATCATGGCTCACGTGTGTTTTGTTGCCCCATCTCATATTCTCACTTCTAATAACTGTCCACCATGTTCACCAGTTGTTTTCTTCTGCCTTAGTTATTAAACTTGAGAAGTCAGGCTCGAATATGTGTCTGGTGTAAGCGCATGAATCAGATAAGGGAAAGTTTTTCTAAACAGGTGGTCAGGCAGAATATGAGAGCCGTGGGGTCAGCTTGTCTCTGGAAAATCCTGAACTAAAAGTCCTTTCAGTCAGAGATTCAAATCTCAGGTGCGGTCTTGGTGCCCCCACGGTGCTTGCCTAGAACTGTAAACTTTTGCTTTGTTTCATCCTTTTGTTCACAAGACAAAGGTGTTTTGGGGGCTGAAAACACAAGTTTTGTAAACTGAGTGAAATGTTATAAAAACACCACCATCACCGCCACTCAGTTATTGGGCAAAATGCTTTTCTTGTGGAAACGTTGGCAACACACTTCAGCCTAAATAACTAAGCACGAATGGAAAAACAACAACGGTGGAGTATGTAGTTGTGCTTGTGCTGTTTATTAAGTATGGATTTGCTTTACGGTACTGTGATCATCGGACACGCATTCATTACATACACCAGATTCCATTTGTTCCCAATCAGGGTCACTCCTCTTCATTAGTAATAAGTCCACTTCAACATTAGTAACTCCACTTCTTCTTCTGTCCAGAGTTATCTTTTTGAGTGTGCTGTCACCATCACCCTTTGTTTGTTGACACTGCTGTACAGGAAAGAGTTTGTATGCAGGCCCATCATGGCCATCTACTGGCCTGGCACGCGTACTGCAGCTCTTTCAGTCGTTTTTGCTGCATTTTTAAAAAACTGAAACTTTTGGTTTCTGACAATACTGTTGTCATGTAAACGGTGCCTTAAACACTCTTGCTGTTTTCACCTTGACATGCTAATGAACAGTTGTCAGTAGAAATGTTGTGTAATCTGTCCCCCCACCTTTTTTTTGTTGTTTTCCTCTTAACACCTCCCTCTCTGGCTCCCCCTCATCTTTTTTCCACCCTCTTTCTTCCACTTACCTCTGCCTCCCTCTCTTGGTCCCTTTTCCTGTCATTATCTACCACTTCCTGTCGTCCTCCCTCCCCTCCTCCCCCTGCCTGGTGGTGTGGTGGCTAGGTACAGGGACGGTCCAGGGAATCCTCTCAGACACAATTACGAGGGAACACTGCGTGATTTGCTGCAGTTCTTCAAACCTCGGCAGCCCAAGAAACTTTACTACCAGCAGGTAGGAACACTTTGCCAAACCCAGACCTGTTCTCTTTTGTCCTCTAAATACCATTTTACACCTAATTAATAATTCAAGGTTAAGCCCCAGTTATACGGTGCTCATTCACGGGGATGAAGGGTCTGCATGATGTAAACTTTGTCATCCGATTGGTTTAGTCCATGTGTGTGCACAGCACTAACTACACTACGAAATATGTTGTTAAAACTGAATCAATTGGTGTGTGCGTGTGGTAATAAGGAGAAAAGGGGAAACAAGGCATCCAAACGGAGGCCTCAGTCTGGAGTGAACCAGTGAGATATGAACTGTGAAAACCCACAAAAAGGTGTCACCACATCTGCATATTAAAAATCTTCCCCTCCCCCTCTTTCAGTTAAAGATGAAGATTACTGATTTTGAAAACAGGAGGAGTTTCAAGTCCATATGGCTCAACAGTCAGTTCAGAGAGGAGGTACAGATCTCTCTCTGTCTCTCTCTCTATCTCGCTCTCTGTTTCTCTCTCTGTCTCGCTCTCTCTGTCTCTATTTCTATCGCTCCCTCTCTCTGTCACACACACGTTCCAATGTTTAATTTCAAACTATTGTTTGTTGACATTGATCCAAAGACAACATGTTTGTGTGTGTGTGTGTGTGTGTGTGTGTGTGTGTGTGTGTGTGTGTTTCAGGAGATCACCCTCTACCCGGATAAACATGGCTGTGTGCGTGACCTGTTGGATGAATGTAAAAAAGCAGTCGAGCTCTCTGAAAAAGGCTCTGAGAAGCTCAGGTGATTAAATCTGCCCCGCCCATCCTCTATTTATTTCTATTTTTTAAGTGCTTTTGGATTTATGTTCATTTTTTTAATGTGATGATTCTCTCTCCAACTCCTCATAGACTCTTAGAGATAGCAAGCTATAAAATCATTGGTGTTCGCCCAGAGGATGAGCTGCTGGAGCGTTTATCTCCGGTTGCCAGCCGCACCTTCAGAATAGAGGTGAGAGTGTGTGTGTGTGTGTGTGTGTGTGTCTCTTCCTCTTCTCAGTTTATTTTTTATAACCATTTCCTTCTTCTTGACTTCCTGTAGAAAGTGCAGGGCCATCAGTCTGACGCTGTCAGGACGTTTGGGCTTTATTACTTTATTTATTACTAACACAGAAAGGCACTCACCCCCTCTTCTTCTCTTCTTCCATTATCGTGTTTCCTTCATTCTTTCCCTCCTTCCCTCACAGGAAATTCCTCTGGACCAGGTGGACCTGGACAAGGACAGTGAAATGCTGGTCCCTGTCGCCCACTTCCACAAGGAAGTCTTTGGCACCTTTGGGATTCCCTTCCTGTTCAAGATTAGACAGGTGCGTGTGTGTGCGTGTGCGTCCTCTTCCCCAGTCGTCTTCCTTATGCCTTGTATGATGTCGTTTTCTCCTTGCTCTTTGTCAGGGTGAGTCTTTTCGGGAGGTGATGAGGAGGATTCAGACCGTGTTGGACATTCAGGAGAAAGAGTTTGAGAAGGTATGACGAAAATGTGGTTCTGTGCAAATCGGCATGGATGTAGACCGGATTTGCATTCTGTGACCTCCGTTTGAAAATGTGTAGTCCAAAACATAAAGGTGCTAATTATAGTGTCACCATTGTGTCGTGAGGTCTCCATGTAACTGTGTGTGTGTGTGTGTGTGTGTATGTGTTTCAGTTTAAGTTTGCGATTGTGATTATGGGTCGACTTCAGTACATCACTGAGGATGAATACGAAGTCAATCTGAAGGACTTTGAACCAC